>PVJX010001698.1:0-151924 GCA_004027295.1 Dolichotis patagonum
AAGAAATCATTACTTGACAAATTACATACTGACATCTTGGAAATAGTTGTTAAAATTACATAATTAAAACATGGAAAGTGGGGCCAGGGATTTAGCTCAGTGGCTTAAGTGCCTACCTGGCAAGCGCAAGGTCGTGAGTTTGATCCCCGGTACCAAAAAAAAAAGAAAAAAAAAAAAACATGGAAAGTATACATTCAAACAGTGACGCTGTTAACAGTTCTGCTCCATGATGTGACAAAAACAGCAATATGGTCATCCATCTTAAACACTCAAACATACATGCAATTATATCAAAAGGGTAAAATTAAACACAACGAAACAGAACAAAGTGGGTCACAAGAAAGCAATGTAAGAGACATAAATTTCAAAGCTTGACAATCGGAGATATTCACTCTCTATCGTATTGACTCTTGTTTTCTGCCAAATAGTTATCCATATTGTCACATACAGGGAATTCACATGAAACAACATAGTATGGAATTGATCTGAGCAGGACGAGGAGGGCATTTCAGGTCTTTAAGATCAGACATTAGGGAAGCCAAGAATGGCTGTCACAGTGTCTCTCATTCTCTTCAAAACGGCTGTCCATACCTTCATGTGTGTTGAACTTAAACAAAACAAAACAAGCTAAAACCACTTTGAACAAAGAATGATAGTATTTCTGGATTTCACATCGTGACATTACGGAGTCAGCACTGGGTACTGTAGTGTCTCTGTTTCTTCAAAATAGTTGTTCATTTCAACATGCATTGTATAGTTGGTTCTCGTAAACTGTTTATAAGCTCTACACATGCATGAGTTTCTACATGTATATCTATCCTTTCTGTATTAGAAGTAAAAACAAAACAAAACAAGACAAAACAAAACAATTCCTAGAAAAGCATGAAGCAAAAAGTCATATAAAACCACAATACAAGGTGATCTACAATGGTTACCATGATGTCTCAGCAGTATATAAGAACATTAATAAAAACAAAGCATAGGAGATATTATAAGACTTCAAAAGCAGTCAATAATCAAACCAGAGTAGGTATCTTAGTGAATCTTGTCATCTTCAGTGTAGTTGCCTATACTCTTAGACTTGATGCTATCAATCCTAACAGATTTGAATAAAATCAGTCAATACAAGATAGCACTCTAACAAACTAGATTCAAATAAGATCAGTCATAATAAAACAGTATAAGTTATACAGGGATTCTGGTTAAGTTGATAGGAAATTAAGGATGCTTATCATATAATGTCCTCTTATTTTGGGGACAGCTTACCTTGTCCTCAAGTCTAGTGTAAGTAGACAAACTGGAACAGCATGTAATCCATCCAAGCAGAGTGATGAGAATAATGTAGATTTTAAATCTTGTTACCCCATTAACAATATCCTCTGCCTTCCTTTTTTAGACAATTCCTCCCCTTTCACTCCCATAATGTGCACTGCTTATATTGGGTCCCACTGCCTCCCTATATAGAGCATCTCAATGGACCCTATCTCCTGATCTACTCTGCCTGTGTTTCTCTCTGTTAGTATTTCAAGGCCCTCTATACTAGAGATTATAGCCAATCTTCTCTGCCTCATTTCTGCTATTCTATTTTTCTGCCATTGATAATCTGTTTTTCTGTTCCACTTCACTGTCTTCCCCATTCACTGAGGCCTCTCTGCCACTGTTCCTGAAATGCTCGTATTCTTTTTCTCTCTTTCTAAAATGTTCTTTAGTATTTTTTGTAGGGTTGGATTTGTGGTCACAAATTCTCCCAGTTCCTCTTTGTCATGAAGCATCTTTTTTCTCCATTAATTTCTAAAGAGAGTTTTGCAGGATACATCAATCTGGGCTGGAGGTTGTTCTCCTTCAGGGCTTGAATTACTTCAGTTCAAGCTCTTCTTGACTTGATGGTCTGTGTTGAGAGATCTGCTGTGATTTTGATGGGTTTTCCTTTATAGGTGATCTGTTTCTTTTCTCTGATGGCTTTTAATATTCTGTTCTTATATTGAATTTCTGGGATCTTGATTATTATGTGTCTGGGTATAGCTCTGTTTTGGTTGTAGGTGGCTGGAGTTCTGTATGCGTCATACATCTACATATCATTTCCTTTTTCTATGTTTGGGAAGTTTTCCTTAATAATTTCTGTGAATAGCCTTCGCAGTTCTTCTGTTTTGACTCCTGCTTCTTCATTCACATGCTTTATTCTTAAGTTATAGATCCTCTTGTCATCCTCTAACCTTTGTATGGTTACTGCCTGCTCCCTTGTTATTTTTAAGAGATCTTCCCTTTCATGATCACACATTGCAAGCCTGTGTTCAATTTTTGATAGTCTATCTTTGGTTTCTTTCAAGGAGTTTTGCCAACTTTCTATGGAGTCTTTAGTTTGCTGGTAATCTCTTGGAATCTACTTCATGAATTCTAGGTTTTTTTTATATTCTTCATGGAATGTTTCTCTCTTTTTGTGTTTCTCCATTCTTCTGTCTGTGTCTTCTTGAGAGATGCCCAGTCTTTCTTTTATTAATTTACTTATCTCTTGTTTAACTTGCATTAATATTTCAGTTTTGATCTCGTTTACGAGGTCCCAAAGATATCTCTTTATGTCCACTGACGATGTGTTTGATGTTTCATGTTTGCTGCCCTCAGTCTCTTTTATATTTACCTCTCCTGAATCAATATTCTCAGGGTTGGGGGCTGGGGCCTTTTTCTTATTTCTGCCTCTCATCATGCTTTTGGTTCCTTCCATACAAGTGTATAGTGTAATTCCCAGCCTCTTTTGTTGGTTAGGGCTCTTCTGGAGCACGTAGGCTAGGGGCTTCTGCCCTCTGCCATCTGCTATCAGAGAGTGAAGTGCAAGCAAGGGTAGTATACGCTGGCTCCTCCCCTCCAGGCCAGTCGACCTTTGTGGGCCTTCACTGCATCAGTGTGCGCCACCCTCAGGGAACCAATTGATTTGTGACGACCCACTGTGTCCCAGCCCAGTCCAAGCAGATTCCACCAATCCGCTCTGCGAGGGGAGCAACCAACTGAAGCCGCTTCCTTAGAGAGCCAGGGCTTTCCTGCCCAACTCCAATATGTCGTCTAGTTGGTTGCCCCTTTCCCGAGGAAAGATCCCATTCTCATCACTCACCATGTGTTGATGCCGGTCCCTGACAACTGCTGGGCTCCCCAAACTCTGACCTCAGTGCGGCTGCAGTGGGAATTCACAGTGCCTCTGGGTGGGTCTCGTGCAGGGTCAGTTCCGGGTGAGCCACGCACAGTGCTGTTCAGCTACACGCTGTGGTCGCGCAAGCCAGTCGCTTCGGCACGGGTTCAGTTGCTGAAGTGGATCTCAGGCACGATTTCAAGCGGCTCAGCGACAGTGCAGTGCTTGCCGATCTTAGCTTCTAATGGTAGCCCTGGGACCTCGTATTTGAGCAGTCTCTTTCCCTTCAGTTTCTTTCTGGGTTGAGAGAGTCCATCTCACTCTGTTTGGATCTCTCCAGGGTGTTCTATTCTGGCATTTGAGCTGTCTCTCTCAGAGAGGCTCCATATCCTGCTACCTGTAGGTCTGCCATCTTTGAAATTCTCTGATTAAGCAACTTAAAAAGAGAAAATGTTTCTCATGGCTCACAGTTTTGGAGTGTCCAGTCCATGTTTAGCTGGCCCTGTTGCCATGGGTCTGTGATAGGTGGAATATCATGGTAGCAGCACATGGCAGAGAAAAATCATTCGTCTCATGGTGGGGAAGCAAAAGGGAAGGAGGAAAATGGGTTCCCACAATGCCCTTGAAGGGCATTTCTCCAACTAATCCCTACCTGTTTAACATCCCACCGCATTTATTTAGTGCCACTGTGGGTCTTTTGGAAACAGTTAAGGTCCAAACTATAAGAACCACCCCCTGACTCACTCCTCTCATCATTCACTCCACTCAAGAGGGTGGTACTGCTGCGCACCGAAGTCCTCAGGTGGAAGCTGTAGGAGTTTTCCCTGATCGCTGTCTCTCCCTTGCTTCCTGTGTATCACACCAGAGAAAACCCACCCTCTCCACCTGCATGGTACACACTGAATGCATATTCTCTCGGGCTCTGTCGCCATCACTGCCACACAGTTCCCTCCCGTCTTTTCCCTGAACTGTCTCCAATGTTCACTCAACCGAAGGGACAGAGCCTTTTGTTTTCCTTTTGCTGGTAATGAGTATAGATTATACCAAGACACCTTCCCTTTTCCTTTTGGGTCTGAGAGCCACACAGGTGACAGACGGCAAACTGGAAAGCAGTCATATCTGCAGCCGTGGAAGAAAGATTTTCTGGGTGTACAGCAAGTGACTGGAGGAGACTGGAACCTGGGTTGCATTAGCAAAGCTCTTCCCACAGCAGCTGGACAACCCGCCACAAACCTGCTCGCGTTCAACCCTACAAGGACCACAGTCCAGGTGGAAGTTCAATTAGGTCAGTTGTTCAGGTTTTGGCAAAGTTGAGCAGGAAGATGCAGCACTCAATGAGACTGAGGAGGAGGCGACCATGGCACAGACTACACCCCAGTCCTGCAAAGGCAAAGATGCACGGAAGGGAAACCATAAGCTAGCTAGCTGATAAAATAAAACCCAGTGAAAAACCAAAAAGCTGGCTTCCCTTTTCATCCAATTTCCACCCTGCCGCTCTCTGTTAGTCTCCCTGCCTCCCTGTCCCGTTCTCCTGGAGCCCTTAAGGAAGGAACTGACCATTCTCGGGTTTTGAGCAGACGTATAGAGATTGGCTGAACACTTGGTGTTGTCTGCAGGGAGTAACAGTTCCATAAGGACAGCCGACTTCTGGCAGTCTATGCTAAAACTGAGATGCTCAGCTTTCAGCCTCCAAAGCATAAATGTTTGGCATGAAACACAGAAATCTGGCATTTTTAATGCTCATATGTCCAAAAACTGGAGAGCTGGAAAACACTAGGGGTCCCAAATTGGTGTCCACTTTGCAACATTTGGCCTAGGAAAATGTATATTCTCATGCCGCAGGAAGTTGGTTTGCAAAATGAAGGCTGAGCTGCGGCCAAAAAAGCCAGAACCATTTGCCAGAGGGTAGATGAAATGTGATAGTTTGCTGCACAAAGTTTCTTTTAAAAAGTTATTTGCAGCTGCCATGACACATCTTTAAAGTTATAACATGCAGAGCTGTTATTTAGAAATTCTAACAGAGGGAAACAAATCTCTGTTGTTTACATTTAAGCGTGATGGAGTGCAATGCTGAAGGAGAGAGGTAAACATTGGGCACTGGACAAAGCAACGCTTGTGAAGTACGGCTGAAGTCGCAGAAGAGATTGGAACGAGCAGAGGAAAAGCAGAAAATTTCATTTTCACAGAAAATATTATATCTGCTATTATCGTACTTAACCTTATGGTGTGTGGCAAGAAAATATACTTTTCTCAGAAAGCATTTAAGTCAAAATAGATGTTCATGGACCCCATGGCTTTTTAAAAGGAAGTTTAATTCCTAGAACACTAGTGACCCTGATCACATTTTTATTTCTATGTGAAGAAAAGAAGCACAATAATGGACACTACAAGTATACTGATTTTAAAAAGTGTTAAAGATTAGGGTGAGTTTTTTTTTTCTGGTACCAGGAATCAAACTTATGACCTTGCACTTGCCAGGCAGGCCCCAAATCGCTGAGCATTATCTCGAGTAAAGATTAGGTTTTAAAAGTCAGAAACTATGCAACTGATACTAGATTGTAGACTAGCGTTTGGTAGAGCTTAGTAAATGGTGTTAGAAATGAAGAATTCAAGCCAAACAAAAGGAAATTAATAACTTAATCAGGGGTGAAATGTAGAAGCCAAGGAGAGGGAGATTTTTAAATTTTTATTTAAGTTTGTTCTATCCAGTAATAACTGAGAGTATCAGGGTGCAAATTCTAATGCTCAAGTTTTATTCTCTGGTGACACTGCTAAGAATGGAAGACGTGAAACACGTAGGTCAAGTGTCAAACAAAACTGCTCGTTGTAGTGAGAAAGCGCCCTGAGTTACTGGTTGCTTCTATGTTCTGAGATTCGCAGTGATGGTGGGAATATCCATTATGTTCCCAAGCTCTACCTACTCACCGTCTAGACAAATCTGTCCACTGATCCACTGCTGTCTCAACACGATGATATTAACTGCAGAAATGCAAAATGTTAGTGAGAATAAACAATAGAGCTTGGCTGATTTGTTTGCTGGTAGTTCTCTGTTGCACTTCATATTAAAACACAAAAAGCAGGTTGGGGATGGTGGTACACATGTAGAATCCTGGTATTCTGGGACGGTGAATCAAGAAGATCTCACATTCAAATCCAGCCTGGCCAATTGAGTAATTTTGACTCTGTCTTAAAATTTTAAAATACTTTTTAAAGGTTTGGGGAAGTAGCTCAGTATGAAAGACTGGGGTTCAATCCCCAATACTGCCCCCCCAAAAAATACACACACACACACACACACACACATACCTGCAAGCAGGCATGCTCACAGGCACACACACGTGCACACACACACACACATACTACATAGCAGCAGCAGCACTCTGGCCCTGGAGTCCTACTTTCTGTGTGCAAAATGACTCTGCTCCCCTTTGGTACCATGTGACCTTGGGGAAAGTCATTTAACATCACTTTCCCCATCTGTAAAATACAGGTGATAAGAGCATTGCCTACTGTAAGACTAACAAGTGAGCGGTAAACAAGGTAACACAAGTAAAATGCCAAGTGGCACCTGGGAAGTCGTAGCTGTGACTCTGACTATCTTACGCCATGGAGCTGATCAGAGAACAAATGTTAACAAGTAAACTTTGAATCCAACTCCCCATACTCATATGCATAAAGCACCTCACTGTCCTGCTCTCTAAATCCAGAGACATTTAGTCCTCACCAAATGGCTAGTACCATAGACCAAAGGTCCTCCCTAGATTTCCCAGCCTCCCTTATGGCTAAACTGGGACCATGGAACTCTTCTGGTCTGGGCAGTGAATGCAAGAAATTGGCAGATGACGTTTCAGATCCCCTAGGAACACCGCAGCCACCGAGTACTCAGCCACAGTAGCCGAGGAGGCCACACGCTTCATCTGGGTGATGACCTTAGCGATCGCTGGAGCCCTGCCCACCCTGCTTCAGGCACTTTGCAAATGATAAGTAAATCTCTCTTATGTGAAGCCACTGAGACTTCATAGCTTGCCACTGTAACATCTGGAATGGTCCTCCTTACTACATGTTCAAAATGATTCATATGTCCTTCACAAAGGAATTAATCAAAATAATATTATTCTAATCCCTTAGTAATGGGCAATGAAGTCTACTATCTCAGTGCAGGAAGATTCCATGCCTCTGTTCTCAATTTCCCAGCCTGGGACAGAGACTCACCCTGCTCCACACGATCAACTTGTCCAACTTGGCTGGTATTCTTTATTTTAATCTGAAGGGAAAATTTACTACAGATTACTCTGGTCTCTTTTTTGGAGATATGCAATTAAAGATGAATACAATGCACGAGTTTCTGCAGATTCTTTTTGTTGGTGAATGTAGAACATTTGAGCTGCTGGCCATGGCTCAGATGTGAATGTCAGTGTCACCGTGTGGGCCATGCATGATTGAAGGGTCTCTAACTCTGGGGTTGTGTCACCAGTGAAATTTAGCTCAGTATCTCTTCCTTTTATAATCCCCAAGCCAGATATTAACCCAGTATTTCTTGTGTTTGAGTCATCAGTGGACGTGTATCAAGGGAAAAGATGGCAGCCCAGGGATAACGCTAACTTGTCAAATTCATTTGAAAATTTCTCTGAGGATGTTTTGTACCTCAGAAGGTAGTGATAGATCCAAATAAAAAATTATCAAAAGGTCTGGAGATCAGCCTTGCTCTCCCCCAAATCCTGAGCTCACATTTTACAATAAAACAAAACAAATTAGAAAAGGAGTAGCCAGGGACTAAAGTAATTAGGGTAACATATCCATTGATTTGTATGTCCTGAGCTTTCTAACAGCAGACATTGGTAGGTTGGATATTTGCCTTGGAGACAATAATGATCCTACAATTTAAAGTACAAGAACTCTTTTTTATTTGTTTATTTATTTGTTTGTTTTTTGTGGTACCAAGGACTGAACTCAGAGCCTCTCACTTGCCAGACAGGCATTTGTGTCCCTAAGCTAAATCCCTGGCCCCAGGAACTCTTTTAAGGACATGGAGAAATACAAAAGGGAATTATACTGATAAGCAGTGTTTAGTGTTCATGAGAAAATTTTTTGAAAATCAATTATTTGTCACCAGGTCTGTTTGCATAACATTATTCAATTATAACTTTTAAAGTGGTATTTACAAAGTCATTTGCATATTATGCTAGGACATCATGTAGGTTAAGGTCTGGTCTTGATATTTTAATAAAAAGGCCAGGGTACAATCACTACTACTTGAGTGAAATCATGGATTTTATAGACAGAAATACAAAACATACTCTAATTGAGTAACATATTTCAAATGAGAAAATACTGTTTTCTCCTAGTCTCTATTTATACTGCTTAACAGAAATAGGAAAACATGCCACTAGGAAATTTTTATGGTCCTTTTCTACTTGGATAACAATAGCTTACTAAAAATGCAAGTAAAAAGAATTGCTTGTTTGTGTAAAGATAAATTCACTTTGGTGAATTATCAATGAGAAATCTCTTAGTGAATAACATGAAGCAATTGAATGGTTGTAACAGATATGTTGGTCTATTATAGTAAATATTTTTACCTAAAATATTAAAATAATTCAGTCTAAAACCTTTTTTAAAATCTATGCAAAATGAACTGCAGAGCTAAATTTAGTTGTAACGTGGATAGAAAAGATCTTTAGTGCGAGCTACCAGAAAATCCAGGATAAAAGTTGTCACTGTTGTTGCTGCCAGTATAAATTATCTCAGTGGCCTGCTGACATAGCTGTTTTTCATTTTAGCTCAAAGGGCACAAGGCACAGGAAATTCTGGCTGTTTGGGGACTGTCTAACCCCTGTGACCTACCCCAGAGGACCACGTCACTCCTAAGCGCTTCTGCTTAAGATTTGGCGAGTCTTCGTCAGCCCCAGAAGAGTCCATCCTGGAGCATCCTTTGCAAAACTCTGTAACCCATTTCACACTTGCCTGTTTTCTGTGCGTGAATCTGGTGAGGAAAATCACCAGGAGGCTTGTCTGGGCATGGTCCTGATTCATTTTATGTGTCAATTTAACTGGGCCCAAAGTGGCCAGATCTTTGGCTGCACACTGTTCCGGATATTTCAGGAGTGTGTATGGCTAAGATTTACACTTAGATCAGTAAATTTTGAGAAAAGATTGGCCTCCACACTGAGGGTGGGTTTCCAGTCAAAGGCCTTCATAGAACAAAAAGACCAGCCTTTCCTAAACCAGCAAGGCTTCTTAGCAAGTCACCTTGGAGTCCCCCACGGCACTGGCTGTCCTGGACCATCCAGGAACCCCAAACTGTGGGCTCATTCTGCAGTTTGGACTTGCTGCCGTTCACAGTAAGCCAATCCTTAAATAAATACGGTAGACAACTACAATGCAACAGCAAGTGTGCACACTGAAATATCTCCAAGTGAAAGGGCATAAGACACGGAAGAAAAGAGAAAAAGAGGCACCTGTCGTGGTGCTTGCCAGGCGCAGGGCCTGCAGGTTGGGGGAATCACTCCAGTGAGGCTGTGAGCGGCGGGCACATGGGTGACGGCCCAGGCTGCAGCTGCCCGGGGCTGGAGACTTTATACACACTGTGGCTAGGCCACGTGGAATCTCAAAACATAATAATATGCTGATCTCAGTTTGCTGTCACTTTTAAGCTTATAAGCTTTTTAGTGTTTAAACCTTTTGAATCTCGTGATAAAACATGGCTTAAAATACAAACATATGTACAGCTGCTCTAAAAATATTTTTATTTAAAATTTAATTAATTAATTAATTAATGCATAGATTTTAATGCTTTTATTAAAAACTAAGGCATAAGCACACACAAGAGCCTAGGCCTGCACGAGGTCAGGATTGGCAGTGTCACTACCTGCCACTTGTCCTGTGCCACAGGAAGGCCCCCGGAGCCCCACCTCTGTGGTAACAAGATTTCCTTCTGCCTTGTCCCATCCTGTGACTGGCGAGGCCCTTCCTAAGGAGGCCCCTCCTTTCAGAAACATGTGCATGGTGCTTTGCTACCTTCTTTCCAGCACAGATCAGCCTGGGAGCAGATAATGCAGCGCGAGCATCCCTCTCTGTTCAAGAGAGCTTTGCAGTGCTGGGGTCCATGTTTCAAACTTTCAAGGGAACTCAAGGCTGGCAAAATGCTGCTGCTACCTCATTGCACGTTTTCCTGGCAACCTTTTTCTTATCCTGCAATTTCCCTTTTTCTTGCCTCTTCAGTTATGCATTCATTAGTAGATATGATGTTTCCAGCTTCATTAAAATCCTGTAGGACCACTGTGGAGTATGTAGTCCATTGTTGAACATAATATGCTATGGAGTGTATAATGCTAAACACACCGTAGCCCATTGGTTCTGTTTCATTGGCGAATTCTGACTAATACAGGCACTAAGCAGAAACGTACAGATTCATTATTCCATTTATCCTGGATGGGAAGATGTCAACACAACAACTCAAAGTAGGATGAATTATGCCAGTAGCTTCCACAGGACAGCTTTATTCTTAAAGAAAAGTCAAGCAGCTTAAATGGTCTTTTTTCTTATTTTTTTTAACAATGTTATGGTGTCTTCTCTCAAGGTACCTTAGATTATGTTTTCTTATAACCATGGAGAACAATTCCTTATTTTTCCTCTTTCTAATTCTAGTTTCCATTCTAAATTTCTGATGAGCCCTCAGAGGATAAACTCCTGGAAGCTAAATCTGAATCTGTTGAGCTGTTTTGGAAATGATTCTCCACGCATGGCATGAGTGCACCTCCTCCCCAGAAAGACGCACCTAAAGAAATGAAACTGGACAAAAAGGAAAACAACCAACAGTCATGCTAACATCGCACACTCTTCCTCTTTTGCAGTTATATTTTTAAGAAAGAGACAGGAGACAGAAGGCTAAGCCATGCTTTTAGTTGAAGGAACATTTTAAACACTTACAGAATCACGGACTGGTGATAGACCCAGGTTATCTTGAGTGGTTTCAGAATGACAACCCACAAAATATTTCAAAGATGAGACACAAACCAATAAACAAAATCTTTAGGTCATAAGATGGAATTAAGGGGTAATTAAATAAGCTGGAAATAGAAGAGGAATCATGGAAGTAAATGATATATTCTTCAATAGACTTTATTAAACATGGGCTATGTGTCAAGTTCTGTGATAAACAATACAATATACCAGTTTTGATCTTGGATTGAAAGACCTGGTATTAGGCAAACACAGGTGTGCTTTCTTCACATCTGAACACCAGAATATTCTCAGTCACCACTCCTACTCCATCTACACCTTCCAGGGCACACGTTTTATTTAGATTCATAAATAAGAATGACTGATGTGTTTTTAAAGTCTGAGTTTTTGTTTCTTAAAAGAACAAGAAACTAAGCCATTAAGAAGAACTGAAAGGAAATAAGATTAGAGAGAGACAAAGAAGACAGAAAACTGGGAGAACGAGGCAATCCAAAGTGGTGTCTGGAAGCATAGATTTTAGGTAAATATTAAGACTTTCACTGGGCCGGGGGTTTAGCTCAGTGATGTAAGTGCCTGCTTGGCAAGCACAAGGTCGTGAGTTCAATCCCTGGCACCAAGAAAAAAAAAAAAAGCCCTTCAATGCCTGTAGTACATATTCAATAATTCTACCTGAATGAGCCAGAAGTCACAGGGAGAAACACCTCAAATGTTCTGCGAAAGTTTCACCTAAGCAGTTGTTTACTGATTCCTGAGATGTGTGTATTTTTGCTTGTATGGGAAGATAATTAAATTCTAATTTCATTGGCGAGTGGTATGGTTTAACCTCGTTTTAAGAGATCTAGCAATAGCAGGCTAAATTTTTGTAAGAATTCTCTGTTCAAAAAATTTCAACTTACCCTAATTAATTTTTATAGGCAAATGAACATTTGGCAAATGCCTCGTTTGACTAGCTATCATCCAATTGGGGAGGAGATGCTCAAATAGAATAAAACGGTGACACAGGGGAATTTCCTGTCTCTGTTTGATGGAACTCCATCTTCTGACTGGCGCAGCAGAAAATCCACCATCTCATCCATCACCACCACAGATCTCACGCCTGTGGCCTTGGACTGAATTATCTCACCAGTCTCCTCCTTTCTCCAGACAGCAGACAGCAGACTGTGAGACTTCTCAGACACTGCATGATCCAATTCTGTATGTACATGTACTTTTTAAGGATTCTGTTTCTTTGAAAAATCCTAACTAATATCAACTTTGGTACCAAAATTGCTTCTGTTTTGTTTTCCTTTTTTTAAGATAATAAAATACAACAAAGCAAGATGGAACAAAGCCAATCAAGGCAATGCAGCAAGATTGATAATGAACTTCAGAGCAAGATACCGGGAAAACAATAATAGCTACCACAGTATATCTTGTTGTCCATTAGTTATACCACAGTATATCTTGTTGTCCAATAGTTGTCCATTCCATCAGGTATAGCAAAATCAAACCAAAAACAGAACACAATAAAACCAATCGAACAGAATACTGAATAAAGCAAAACAATTAATCAGAACAAAGCAAAACAGTGAACAATATTGAACTTCAAAGACAAGATAGAAGAAAATCCCCCGTATTTGCTATATTGCATGCTGTCATCCTCCAAAAAAAAAAAAAAAAAATGCTCAGACCTCTGGCCCCAGGTCTGCATAATCAACCAAACAATACAAGCTTTTAGTCGATTTATCTACCTTAGCTGCTATCAACTCAGGCTGTCCTTGGAACCATCTGGTTGCTAAGAGTGGGGGGAATGTCAAACCCTAAGGCTTGCGCTGCTTACCAGGAAGGCTGGAGCTTGATTTCTTGACTGTTCCCCCAAGACCTGGCATGGCAGATTCCCAAAATTGCTCCTAAAGGAATAGAATTTTAAGGATGACTTTTCTGAATTGGTTTTGTAGCCTATGGAATTAGTTCTCTAAAGTGATTCAATCTATATATGGTAATAATTCTAAGAAATAGAAGTATCAATTATATGACAAAAATTCAAAATAACTCAAACATATTTGATGACTGCAGAAAAATGATGAATGGTGAAAATTAGGATATTAACAAAAAGCTAAACAAATTTTGTAATTAAAAAGTAAAATACAATAATTGAATGGAAAAATTTGCTATAGGAATTTAAAACTGTTAATCATGCAAAATAAAATGAAAAAACCCAGCAGATTTGTTTTAAATTGTCCAGTTTGAGGAACAAAAAAGTGATGAAGAAAACCTAACAGACTTACAGAATACTGTAAATCAATCACTAAGGAATTCTACCAACTGTTTGGAGAAGAATTAACATCAACTGTTCTTCAACTCTTCCAACAAACTGAAGAGGCAGCACTATCTCCAAAATAATTTTATTAATATCAGCATCATTTTGATACCAAGCCAGACAAATAAATACTACAAGAGAATACTGTAGCCCAAACTCCCTGTCGAATAAAGATTCAGCAATAAGCTATTGAACAGAATTCAATATAATTTTAAAGGGATAATACACTAAGACTAAATATGACTCCTCGCTGTAATGCAAGCATAGTTTGACATAGGAAAACCAGTGTGAAATACCACCAAACTGAAGCAATGCTAAAAATCAGTTGATCATTTCAATAAATGCACTAAAAGCATTAAACAAAATCTAAAACCCTTTGACACACTAAACAAACTATGATGCAAGGAAATTTACACAAAAAGGGAATGCAATGAGAGCTCAAATCTAACCTCATACACAATGCTCTGTAGCTTAATTAGTGGATACTTTTCCAAAGGCCAAGAACAAGACAAGGATGTTCACCTATGTTATGTTCATCTACTGCATTCCGTTCAATGCAGTATTGGAAGTCTGAGTAATTAGGCCAGAAAAACCAAAGGCATCCAAACTGGAAAGGGAAAAGTGAAAAAAATTTTTCTTGTGTGAGCACATGGCATGATCACATACCTTCAAACCCTGGAGTCCGTATATAAAAAACCAACAAAAATAAGTCTTGTGAGATAATGAACAAATTCAGAGACAGACCCATGAGTCAATGAAACAGTACAGAACACTCAAAGACAAACTCACACATAGAATCAAATAATCTTCGATAAGAATGTCAGGGCAACAAAAGAAGAAATGAAAGCTTTTCTTCATCAGATAGTTTGGGGAAACTTAATGCCTGCATGCAAAAAAAAAAAACTGCATTGGAATCTTACCTAAAATTTTAAATGACTGATAATTCTAAGAGTTACAGGGTAGGAAACAACTGAAAATTGCATATATCTTCCCTTCAAATACAAAGTATTGCATGAATTTAAGAAAACAATACACCAGTGCCTGAGAAAGATATACTCCAATAATTCTACTCCTAAGTATTACTTACAAGAACTGAAAATATGCTCCTGTAAAAAACTTATGCTTGGATGTTCATAAAATGTTAATACAGCCTGAAACTGGGAACCACTGAGATGTACATCATATGGTAAACAGAATAACACATTCTGTTACATCTATCTAGCAGACTACTACTCAATGCTTAAAAAAAAATTAAAAGGTTGAACTACTAATACACGACTCTCAAAAGCATTGTGCTAAATGAAAGATTCCAACTCAAAGGATCTATGGTGATATACCATGGTACCCCTGTGCTTCCACTTATATAAAAATTGCAGAAATAGCACAACTGCAATCATAGAAAGAGATTAGAATTTTCAGGGGGCTTAGGACTCAACACTTGATGACAAAGGCCATGCAGAATGAATGGGGAATGATGGAAACATTTTGTGTCATGGTGTTG
Organism: Dolichotis patagonum; assembly: GCA_004027295.1. Taxonomy (NCBI): domain Eukaryota; kingdom Metazoa; phylum Chordata; class Mammalia; order Rodentia; family Caviidae; genus Dolichotis; species Dolichotis patagonum. The sequence goes on from PVJX010001698.1 coordinate 14,881, forward strand.
GCAGTGGTTACACCACAGCTTTGTCAGATTCATCAAATTATAAAGTTGGGGATGTTTCCATGTGCATATGATACTTCGATAAAAGGCAATTAAATGGAAACAGAGTAAGGGCACAGCTCCACTGCATCCCATTTATTTTAAAACCTCAAAGGCAATAAAGTGAAAGGACTCTGCCCTCTCTTCCTATGTAAATGAAGTGTTGTGTATGTGTCCTTGAGATGTCCCTGCTATCTTTTGATCCATCTCTTATCTTTAATCCTCTACATATCTAGGAGACCAAAGGAGCTGTTGAGGGGGACAGGGACACAGTGCTAGAATGCTTATCTTATCTAGGGCCATGTTTTGAGATGGTCCCCAATATTACAGTTCTATAGACAACAAACCATATTGTAATAGTTAATCGTTAATGGTTAATGGTTAAAGATGGTTATTTTCTGTTGACATCATTGTTGGTCTTAGATTTCCCTGAAATCACACTTGATTTTCAAGCTACTTCCACTTGTTTTCACTGGACAGAATCTGAAAGTTATTCAGTTGATGAGCTCTCTCTACCTATCTTCAAAAGTCTAAAGTTTCTCATGTTAAAAAACTTTAGACCTCACAGATGTTTTGCTGGTCATGTTTATTAAGCATTATATATTTTCATCTGCTTTGTGCTTTGTGTAAAATTTCTGATAACATATCATGCTGTTTTCAAATTTCTGTGATTTTAAAATGATTCCTAATTGAATTACAGTATGAATTTGAAAAAAACACAAGACAGGGATTTAAGAGAAGCTCTATAGGATTTAGTTTCTTAAACATTATAATAAACTTCAAACATGAAATTTATTAAAAATTTAGCGTATATTACTTTAGATTTTTTTTAAATTTTCATTTTCTAATATGAAAAGGGTGAGAATTCCATGGCTGTAATGAAAATGCATCTGAATGAAAATATCTATGAAGTTAGGCAATATTTCCTATTGAAATCACTACTAGAAAAATATGTTTTCTGTACTCCCACATATGGCAAATAATCTTTATATGCAAGTTTGCATCTGTGGGAAGAGAAACCATGGATTATGAAAAAGAATAAAACATATGTTACTACTCCTGGGTGTGGTGTTTCAGCTTTCTGTATCTTCCTTTTAAATGTCTGACTGCATTTTGGTATAGAAGGCCTGGTATCAAGGGAATATGAGGCCAGAGCTGAACACAGATGTTCAAATTATAACGTGAAAACATGGGAATAGTTTTGTGCTCATCTCTGGGGCCTGGACCTGGCTTTCCTGCTGAGAAACGGACTTGTCACATCCCCCCTCTCAGGCTGAAGTGTCCACATGCGGCACATTCATAGGCCCCTGACCGAGGACCACTTTGTCCTGAACCTGGCCCTGGTGCAGAACCCTCAGCCCAGTCCTGTGCTTGGGGCCTGGGTCTGGCTGGGTGTGGGGTGGTGTGGGGTCGCTCAGGGCAGAACGCCAACGCTAGACTGTGCCGCCTCAGCCCCTGGCAGCTGTCACAACCAGCTGAACAAGACGCACAGATGTGTAGCTGCAGAGAACCATTTTGGGGTCTAAACAAAGCCATGTGGCCCCCAGGGGCTCCGGAGCCAGCAGGGAGGTGTGACTGACTGACGGAAACGCAGTCAGGCAAGGCCTGGGTGTGAAGGCCTCTTCCGGGGAAGCGAGCACAGCCAGCCGGTGCTGGTGGTGTCTGTCCTTTGGGGGAGGAAGTGGTGTCCGGCCTCCCTCCCCGTGTGAGAAGGTGTGAGAACCACCCCTGAACACAGGGGCACTGGCCCTGACCCCCACCCACGTGGCTCAGCCGCTCCTCAGCCGGGTGCAAACCCCGCAAAGCTGCCGAGTCTCCTCCACCAGGCCCAGGCCCAGGCCCAGGCCCAGGCCCAGGATCTCCACCAGCCCTCAAAATCAGCGGTCTTTAAACGCCAGCAACATTTCTCTAAGCAAACTGGTTCCTTAACGTGGCAAAATGGGTAGCACTCAGGCTGCAGTGCTGGGGAGTCACAGTGCTGTGCTGTTACAGAGTCAGAATTTCCGTTCTGATAAAACCAGAGGGGAGCAGGAGAGGCTGCGGGTCTGACAGCCACTGTCCCTTCCTCTGCACGGACGGGGCACAGCTCTGCACACTGGGGCACAGTGCCTTGATTCATAGCTGATGGGATTTTTAAAAAATATAAACCATTCAAATTTTTTTCTATATTAATCAGTGGTTTCTACATATCCACAGGGATAAATAAACCCTGCAAGCTGGTAGGAATTTTTTGTGGCACAACTGCTGGTAGTCATAAACAGTAAACAAAATATAGTAACCATTCTAAGCACAAGAGATTGCTGTATCGCACAGAGCATAAATCATTAGCTTAATAATTTCAGCAGCAGTGTCTCCGAAGCAAAATTAAGCCAACAGTTCCCCCTATGGCAATAATGAAGTACTGTAATGTTAAGAGAAAAAAAAAAATCCAACCAAGAGAAAGCATTATTGTATCAGGACACAGTTGAAAGTTTAAGTTCAGTCAGTAACTGTAGAACTCTCATCACTGGGTACCCTCTTTGGAGACAGAGAAGGACTGTCTCCAAACACCCCTGTCCATGCTATGACAAGCACGTAGGAGTTTTCCCTGTGCCTCCCGAGGTCAGGATGGCCCAAAGGTAGAACATGATAGCAATGACATATGACAATCCAGAAGATGACAAGTGTCTCTCTGCTGTATAAGCAGACCTCACTCAGGCTGAGAGACAGGCCAAAGAGAGCAGGACCAAGCACAGGATGGAGAAGACACAGCTCTTCTCCAGGGACAGGATAGGTGATCAACGACTCAATGACATTTTCTAGTTCTGAGCTGGGCCACAAGAGCCAGCCACATGTCCACCCCGTGAATTTTGTCAGGTGCCAAAGTTCATTTTAAAAAGACCTAGCTGCTGATTTGTTCATGCTGGATAAACATGCTTGGCTGTTAGACATTATCAGACAGAAGGACTTCTGGGAGACCATCTGGATCCCCAGGCAGTCCAACAAAGCCTTCATTTTTCACTATGAAAGAGACGCGGTCTGATCATTATCTCTAAACAAGAACGATGTTGGTAGTGCACACCTGTAATCCCAGCACTCGAGAGGCTGAGGTAGGAGGCTCACCGTGAGTTTGAGGCCAACCTTGGCTACACAGTTCAAAGCCAGCCTGACTTATGTAGTGAAACCCTGTCTCAGAAAGACCAAAGGAAACCATAACAAAACAAAGGTTATGAGTGGACACAGTAGTTTAAAATTGTTTCTTAATATTACCACTTATTTAAAGTAGCATTTTAACAGTATTCTGCATGATTTGTGAGTATCTATTATGGAAAGTGTTATCTCCCTATCATATTGTTGGTCTAAAAATTACAAGATTGAGTCAAGCGAAAGTGGCATTGTCTACATGAAGCTCACTACCAGCTGGCCTGTCTTATTTAGTGGATTGAGGTAATTTAATTTGAAGAGGTATGGGCACAGGATATATAGAGACACTTTCATAGGACAGGCAATTTAGGCACGCGGACAATTAATCAGAGTATCATTTTCCCCATTTTTTGCTTTGTCACCAATCATACTTCAAACAAAATCATCTTTAAAAATTCAATGTCTCTGCTTAGCAGGTTGAATCACAGGCACAATCACTTTGTTTCTTTGACTATCCATGATCCCTTTATTAAGCCAAATGAGAAACTAGAATGGAAAGGTGATTTCTCTCAGCCCCAGGAAGACATTCCTCTGTGAGTAACTTAAGTGATTACACCTTTCATTCCTCATCTATTCTACACCTTATGCTATGTACTCTAAGTGTGGTTGAAGACACCTTGTGAATAAAACAGCACCCAGTTCTTCCTGTCCCTCAGATCCGAAGGAAAGCTAAAGGAAATGCGGTCTGTGTGTGTCGCTACTCCGCTTCTCCCGTCTCAATCCTTCCCTCATTCTTACTCGCCTTTACTCTGCGGTCTCTGTCTTATCTCTTCTAGAGCCCTGGGGGTTAATGAATGCCATCATTTATATTTCAATTTGGTGGGTTCCAAGTGTTTCCCATCCTTGTGACTAGGCCAAGTCCAGTAATAATAGGAGAGAAGGTAATCCCTCAGTGCTGGTCTAAGTGAAGCCGTGAGGAAGGACCGCCAGTGTCCTGCTCCAATGGGCCTCGAAGCTCTCCCAGTTTGAAAACTCACCCAAACTCACTGGTGTATCTGTAGAATGCCTGAGCATATCTCATATCATCTAGATGAATTTAATGTAAAAGTATACAAAGAAAGTTTATAACGCATCGACCAAAAAGACAAAGAATCCCATTCAATCTGGCCCAAGGATTTGAACAGATACCCCTCCAAGGAAAACATACAAATGACTGGCAGGCACATGAAAAAAGGCTCACCATCATTAATCATTAAGAGAACACAATCAAAACCCACAGAAAGATGCTGCTTAATGCCTGTGAACAAAACTATAATGAAAAACAAAAGCCACAGGAAGCACTGAGGAAGATGTGGAGAAAACACAGCTTCCACACAGTGCCAGTGGGAGCACAAATGTAGAAGTATCTCGCAGGACAGACAGTTCGGTGGTTCCACTGAACGTTAGACATAAGGCTTCCAAGTGACCCAGCAGTTCTACTCCCAGGCACACACCCATAAGAATGAAAACATATGTCCAAAAAACCCACTGGCATACAAATTCCCATACTAGCCTTCCTCATGATGGCCAAAAAGTAAAGAGAGTGCAGCTGTCCAGCACTGACCAACTGATAAACAGAGTGCAGTGCGTCTACACAGTGGAATAGAACCCATCATGAGACACGATGCACTGGTACGTGGTGAACTCTGGAGACTGCTAAATACAAACTCAGGAAACCAGATGATGTATTATTGAATTTAGGTGAAACATCTAAAAGAAAAGTCCATATAGACAGAAAATAGATAAACAACTTTGAGGAGACCAAGAGAAGGCATAATAAGATATGATTACTAAGAGTACAGAATCTCATTTTGGGATAAAGAAAGTGTTCTGGATTGGCGATGGCGTCGATGGGTGCACAATCCTGTAACTATGCTGAGAATCAATGAAACATGTATGTGAAAAGGGTAAGTTTTATGGTATGTAAACTATATCTCAATTTCTAAAGTATAGTAAAAATACCAGTTGCCATTCATATCTCACTCTGTCTGTTGATACAAAAGCTGGCAATTTCCTTTTCTCCCAGCTTTAATTCAATGTTAGATAGTATTCTTTTTATTTTTTCAAGATTGACAGTATTTATTATTTTTAAAGTTCATAAATATCCTTTAAACTATTATGTTAATTGTGAAAATGTGTAGGTTATCATGCATAGAGTTTTATGATCAAAGAGACAGAGTTCACATTTCTTTCTCCTTCAGCATCCTTTTAAAATTCTTTGAGGGACACATGCTAATCAGATACGTCTGTCATGCACAGTATGACAGTTCAGTACATGACTATGACATCTCTGATCAAGCCAGAATAATTCAAGTTTCCATTTGCTTATCCTTAGTTTAGTTGGAGACTTTGAACTTTCTTCCGTGACTCATGAAGTCCACACAGTAACAGGTTATTTGAACAACAGCACCCCCTGTAGAACACTAGAGTGACTATTGTGTTTGAGTTCAGTACCTGTTACCAAGTAGGACCCTGCCCTCTGGCTGAGCCTGGAGGTGCCTCACGTTCTTGGGAAATGAGGTTGCTACAGGTTTCCAGAAAAAGGGCTGAGTGGTTGGCACCGACGTGCAGGTTTTTCCAGTGGTGTGAGCACTTTTCTGGAAGCGTGTCCCGGCACTTGACATCCACTGAGCTTCCTTGATTTCCCTGTAGACAATGTGTAAGAAAAGGACATATACTGGCAGGGTTTGGTGTTCCTTTGTATGCTGCGCCATCTTCCCTTGGACACCAGCCCCAGCCCCAGCAGGGCGGAAGCCGAGTTTGATCACCACTGCCCCCACCTCAGCAGTGCTCAGCAGGAAAGGTAGGCACTGAAAATATTTGTGGAGTAAAAAACATTAGAGCCAGTTCTTTTCTTTGATGGGAAGTGGATTAAAAAATGAAATAACAGGTTATCCAATAACTGGAGTCAAGAGTGTCACCACCGCCTGTGGGCCACTGAGCTCTACACATGAGTTTCCCTGCCCTCGTGTTATGCTTTCTGCCTCTGCTTTACTCAAAGATCCCTGCAAGTCCAGTTTAGAAATCTAACACTTCCTTCCAATTAAACTGTTTGCTGGGCGGTTTGGCTTGGGGACACAGGCTCCGAGCGGGAGATGAACTCCGATCACTTGTGTTAGAGTGGCCAAAACAGAGGCCGAGCTCTCCTTCTTTCTACTACTGCTCATCAGAAATGCACATTTTGGCCGAACAAAACAGCCATCGTATGTGGTAAGGCGTGTGTTCAGTCACGGCCTGTGGCCTTTGGGTAAACTTCCGCTAGTCCATGGATCCTCTAGAACACGACTCCACGGCCCCGCTCCTGCAGCACGCTCACTAAGCCTGAAGTTTGATTTTAAGACAGTTTAATATTACATTTTACAGGCTTATGTTGAATTAGTCCAGATTGCCTGATTATCTATAGTTGCCTTCCTATATTTCTGCAGCCATTATGTCATTCCTACAGTGGGAGTAAAATCACCGGATGGAATTTATTTTTAGGAGTATTTAATCATTTCTAATAGACCATATCTGATTCTCTCACCAGCCCCTAACAGACTCAGAGCCCCGAGGCCACTGTCTGGGCCCAGAAGGCAGAGAGGAAAAAGTTCCCCCACCTGTACCAAGGCCCCCTTGGATAGATGTGCAGAGCTCTTTCATGACTTTCTTGGATTTAAACCTTTATTTCACCTTGATACCAAGTGAATAATAACATTTGGGGGACCGAGGGAAGACTGATGTCTGCCCCACACAGCAGTGATGGTCCTGAGGCTCTGATGACTGAGTGTATTTGCACTGCTCGCCCGGGCTCTGGGTTTGGTCTTTGGGCTCCAGCGTCCAGCCCCGCACTCTGTATTCCAATCCTGCTTGCCATTCTCCCCGGCCACGCCCATTCCAGACTCCGTGTGCCTTTCCCTACCCGTCATCCTGGCCGTCCTGAGATCCAGCTCCACTCTGCTCCCGAGCTCAGACCCGAATCCTGCGCAGGCAGGAGTCTCCGTGTGTTCGCGCCTTCCCAGCCGTGCAGGGAAGTGCGGTGAGTGAGGCTGGAGTGGGTAGGAAATCCCGGCCCCAGTCCCAAGTCAACATGGTTTACTGAATGCTTGCTTCATGTTTAGCACGCAACGGGCTCCCGAACGCCCGCGTTATGAAATCCCACACTCTCATCTTACGTCCTCCCCTCAAGAACCATCCAAGGAACAATTCAATTCCATTTAGAAATGCTGCATTTACTGAACCACACAGAGCTAAGATGCCCCGGGGGTTACAAAGGTAAATGAGATTCAGTCCCCACCCTTGGTCTCCTGATGCATAGAAGTAGGATTCTTGTATGAAAACTAGAAACTGTGGGATTAAAGAGATGTTTGTCCTAATTGGAATGGGTAAGAAATCCAATTTAATTCTTGCAAAGCAGCATAATTTGAAAACCGAATGCACTGCAAGCTGTGTTTATGCTATTGGCATGGCCTGGGACGCCAGCAACATGAAACACAAGCCCCCTTTGTGGGCACCGTAAGAACTTTTCTCATGGCATTTCTGAAAGTGGCTTTTAGTTTTATAATCTAAGCAAGCACTGTTATTATCGTTTCAAATCTTTATTTTTCAGGTTCTTCTATGATGCAATTTGAATTTACTAAATGGAGTTGCTAAAGTTCATGCTAAGAAACAAAGCCCAAATCAGCTAGCTTTGGAGTAGGTAGAAGTAGAGACGGAGCCTGTGAAGGAGACCAACCACCAACAGTCTTGTCGGAAAGAGCCCCCAGCAAAGTAATAAAGAAAACGCATAAAGCAACTTCAAAGCCAATATACGGTTAAAAAAAAAACGTAAATTTGAAAATTCCAAAAGTGCATTCCCCCTTCAGGAAAATTTGTTTTGAATTATTTGAGTTTTGAGTTATGTGATGTCTCCAGGAATAACACTTGTCTCATGTGAAATGCAAGGGTCCTCTACTTAAACTTTATTTCCCACAGCTCTACCTTACAATCCCTGCAGTTCAGTTAGAAAGGTCTCCTTATTATTCCACACATCTTCTGCCAAGGAAACCAGTATTACTCCTATCCTTTTATTATGCGCCTCTTCCTGTTTGAAATATCTCCCTTCTTCCTACCCGCTAATCCAAATACGCCTGCTCTTTTCAAAGGCCCACTCAAGCTCCGCTGTGCCCGCAGACGTGTACCTGCCCTTGCAGTCCCGGCATTCTGGATTTGGAATGGATCTTGGAGATTATCTAGCGCAAATATTTTCCAACCACACTGCACAGAGACACTTAGGAGCCTTTTGAAAGCGGGTTGGAAATGGGGAGGGAAGGAAAAACGAGCTGCAGCGTCCTGGGGCTCTCACCTTCTTCCGCCCAGCACTGCTTTCACAGTTAAATTATTTACCTTCCCGGAGACACTGCTTCAGCCACAGTGTCCAGGGCTGCGAGGAAGGGAAACCTGTAGCTAAACATGATCAGTGAAGAAAGGAAGGCTCACGAAGCTGAGTAACTTACACTGCTCCACGAAACAATCTAGGGGTGGAATTAGGTGAAGCTCCTAGGCTCTCTGGACTCCTGCCAGCTCCATCGACCTCTCTGCTGTGCTGACCACTGAAATACTTACCATTTCCTGTGGACAGCTGAGAGTTCTGGGCCTATGCCGCTGGATCCCATCCTTCCAGAATGAATATGTCTATAGCTGCTCCACCATTTCCGCTTCTCTGAGCCCTGTAGGACAGACCTTTCTGATTCATAGGGCAAAAGAGAGAAAATAGCACTTAGAAAGTCCACTCTAGATGTGGACTGGAGTACGATAAGTCACATCCTTTGTAGAAATTCTTCACTAAATCTCACACAGAGGATAGTCAGTATAGCCATATGTTCACAGAAAAACAAATTAATCTTTCACCCTTGTTTGTATTTTTACACTCATCATGTTTACAAATTTAGGCTTCATCTGTTAGTCGAACTCTTTGTTCTACCTGACATCTGTTCTTAACCCTTGCATTCCACGTGAGGCACACTCACTATTGCAACAGGACACCTTTGTGAGAAAAACAGCCTTGAGACTTATTTTAGAAAAACAAACAACTCTTTAACCCTGGATCTTCCATGAGCGCCTCACCAGCTGTGTTTGGACTGGTAACCTTGGGGCACAGTGCTGCACCTCGCTGGCTGCCTGGGTTTTTGCCTTCGGGGCTCTATGCTCAGAGTCTATGAGGTCTGCTTCTTCAGTGGTTGCTGCCTCTCTCTCTCTCTCTCTCTCTCTCTCTCTCTCTCTCTCTCTCTCTCTCTCTGTGTGTGTGTGTGTGTGTGTGTGTGTTCTCCACCACCATTCAACACTGTCTTGCATCCACTTTCATGAATGGGTTTGGCTCTCACATCTCCTACTCCGGGAGGGTCTTTGCAGCAATGCTTGTAGACTAGGAAGACAGGAGCACCCTTCCAGAAGCCACATTTTAAACACCTGCCTTGTCCTTCTCTCCATTCTCTTCTAAGACATGGCCACTTGGCATCTCCACTGTCCCTTCTAGATCATGGTCTGGGTACTCAGGGCCTTAGAATCCCTGATTCAACTCTGGATGAGTCTGTTGCTATGGCCCGAGGGGCTTCCAGAACTTGACCCCACACTCCTAATGTGAGCAGTGCACCCTGGGTCCAGAGTGGCTGTGTGAGCGGGCAGTACAGGCAGGAGGGATGTTGGGGGAGTGGCTTGAGCCTGCAGCATGGGGTTCCCCATGAGCCTTCCTAGGGCCTGAGCTGCACCCAGATGGGACATATCTTCAGCTATGGCCGCCAGGACACAGCACAGGAGTGTGACTCACACCTGCTCTTTAAGGTTGATATGGTAGGAGACAAAACCATATTCTGTGGAACAGTCTGTGGCTGGGCATACGCATTTTGAGTGTTTCACTGAGGGCACAGGGTCCTCCATTTGCATTCTTAATTTAAACTCTATGGATTTGAGGAAAAGATCTAGGTCTTCTGTGTCTCATCAGACTGACTTCCAGCTTCATCCTCATCTTCTCTTTAAAGGTGTCTCATTTGCATACACAACTTTAAATCTCCGTAGCTGACTTACTGTTCTCTTGCTCTCTCACCCTGCCCTCAGTTACCAGCACTGCCACGCAACGCATCTATATCTGAAAAGCATTGGTTCCCCCTTTTCCTTTCAAACTTCATTATTCAATGCATTCATTTTAACAATCAGCTCCCCTGCCTTTTCTCTTCCTTAATCTATGGCCCACATATCCACCAGAATAATCATGCCCACCTTGCCCTCCTGGACCCCACTCATGCACCACTTTCTGAAAACGAATTCCCCTTTACCGTGTCCAACTCTTCACAAAATGACCCCATCCTACCCCACTAACTTTTCCCCCCACAGTAGCCTTTTTCCCCACTTTCTTATACAGCCTTGTATATGTGCTGTGTAACCTAGCCAATCTACTACTAATCCCATATATTGGAGAATTTATAAATTGCTGTAAATTTTCTCATGCATGTATCTTACCTAAATTCCTCCTCCTAGCTCAGCTTCTCTTTCTCATACTTCTATAAAAATCCATTTACTTATTCTACTGCCATTTCCCCAGGAAGCTGACCAGAATTACTCCACCAAAACCATTTTCCTCTTATGCTGATGTAACATTTATGTATACCATTGTTAAGACATGATTTTTGACCTTCATAAACTTTATGTATGAATGTTTCTCTCTCTCCCTTAAATACACATACCTGGTATGCAGGGACTACACTCATTTTTGTAGACTTCTTATGCTTCATATATGCATATTGCCTTATACATACTAGTTGTTTTGAAAATATTTAATTTCTGTGCCATAGGTAATCCACAGATTGGCTTTAGCAAAAACAAATGATATAACATATGCACTAAAAGGGGCTAAGAGGATTTTTTTGTTCCATACTAGCCCAGTCTGCCACCCTCAAACACTGACTTTATCACAGGAGTCTGAGATTTCCCTTTGCACAGGGTTTAGGGTCCTTCTGGAAGCCATGTGGTACATGGCAGCCAGCCAGGAAGCCCTGCTGAGAGGCAGCACAGCCTGGCGAGGTTATTAGAAAGACAGGTGTGGGCTTGGTCAGATGCAGACATCTGTGTGTCCTCAGTTTCCAGAGATGACTCAATATGTCCCCACAGGTTCCCAAGTGACTTATCAGCCTTGTACAACAGCCCTTAGACATGGTCCATCTGCAATTTCAGGGCTTTCCACACTCAGCTCCTCTAGGTTTTCAGTCCTGTCTTGTGGCATAGCACAGGGTTCTCCATGTTTATAGCAAGTCTCCTGGGACATTTATGGATCTGTTTCTGGAAATTTCCCTCCAATCTTTTTTGGAAATCACAGCATGAAGCTGTGATCAAAGGATCCAAAATAAGCTGCTTAATTTTCTGTGCTGAGATTTCCATATCATTTTGTTTTGGGGGACTGTTGAACTAAACTGCAGGTCAGTGCATGATACAGAGGCAAAAGCAAGACAGTCAGGTCTATGAAGCTCTAGGTGAGCCTCTAGGTAACCAGTAACATAGGACACGACAGCACTTTGGTGTGTGTCCCCTGAACTCATCCTGCTCATAATCCTGTGGGGTTTATCTCTTCTCTTACTGGTAAACAATGAGCCCCAGTTTATCTTCACAGGGTCACAGAACTAGGATGCAAGTGTCCTATTTAATTTTTCAAAAGATTTTATTAGTACATGTCTGCAATACATAATGTTTACATGCATTGTGGGAAATGGGTACATGTACATAAGATCTTCCTTCTTTTTTCCTCTTCCCTCCACCCCTTTAAAAATTTATTTTGGCCAGCATCAGATTCATTTATTTATAAGTCTTTATCAGGTTAATTATCATAAAACAGCTTAACAGCTAGACTACCAGGCCAAAAAAACATATAAAACACATAAAACAATTATACCAAAAACAAGGAGTACTTTTTAATACATTGTCCATGCTGCCTGCATTACATTAACTTCTCTCTGTCTCTCTCTCTCTCTCTCTCTTTCTCTCTCTCTCTCTCTCTCTCTCTCTCTCTCATCTCTTTCCTATTTATGGCTTTTATTTGGGCTTTATCTATGTACAGTAATTCCTCAACTTACGAATGAATTCTGTTCTGGGAGGAACTTTGTAAGTCAAATTTGTTGATAAGTCAGACAAAACGAATGGAATGATTCATGTTATAAGAATGAGTGATGTCTACCATCTTTTCGCCTTGGGCCAATCTCTCAACTATTTTTACTTTTGTTTCCATGATGTTACGTTGTAATGCTGGCCACTGCCTCTCCTCGTGCTCCCCAGGGCTCTGGGCTCTGACTGAGCCCTGCACTGCTGCACACTATCACACTGCATGGTGAACCCACAGCAGCACAGCTGTCACAATGTCCAGCACATGCGGGAGCTGCTTCCAAGATCTGCTGGCATCTACGAATGCTCGTGATGTGAGGTCTGCTCCTATCTGTGAACGTTCACAACTTGAATGTTCCCAAATTAGAGACTTGCTGTACTGAGTGCCTCATATAAGACAAACCACGAGATGTTTAATCTTGGGGGTCTGATTTACTTCTTTTAACATTATGGCCTCAAGGTGCATTAGTTTTTCCACAAACAACTCGTTTACTCTTCCTTATGGCAGAATAGTACTTCATTGCGTGTAAACACTACATTTTCTTTATCTGCTTATCTGTTGATGGGTATATAAGCCACTTCCAACCTTTAGCTATTTTCCATAGTGTTTGTACTAGTTTACAGTTCTACCAACAATGTTTAAAGGTTTTCCAACTGCACCTTTATCGGAATTTGTTGTTTTTTGATGTTTTGATTATGGCCATTCTTTCGGGAGTAAGATGGAATCTCAGCAGTGTTTCAATTTGATTTAAAGATAATTAGCATTTTTCAGGTATTTATTGGCCATTTTTAGTTCTTCTGAAAAGTGTCTATTCATTTTGATTGCCTATTTTTTGATTGGGTCTTTTTTTGGGAGAAGTTCTAATTTTTTGAGTTCTTTGTATATTCTAGATATTAGTTCTCTGTCCAAGGAATAGCTGACAACTTCCCCACCACCACCACCATCTTGTAGGTTGTCTCTTCATGCTGTTTGCTATTTTCTTTGCTGTAAGAAGCTTTTTAATATGATAGAATCACATTTTTGTTGATTTTTGTGTTTCTTTTCATGCCATTAGTATATGTTCAGAAAGTCTTTGCCTATGCTTATGTCTTCAAGAGTTTTACCTACTTTACCTTCTGGAAGACTAACTGTTTCTGTGTGTATCTAGGTCTGTGTGTATCTAGGGATGTAGTTCAACAGCGCAGCCCTGCCAGGCAAGCTCAAGGTCCTGAGTTTGATTCCAGGTACAAAAAAAAATCTAGGTCTTTGATCCATTGTGATTTGACTTTAGCTCATGGTGAAAGATACGGTTCTAGCTTCAATATTTTGTGTGAATATAGCCAGTGTCTCCAGTACCATTTGTTGAAGTGGCTGGTTTATCACATGTCTGAATATGTCTATAACTAGAATGAGATTTTGTTTGTTTTGTTTTGTTTTTAGAGAGAGTCTTCTTATATACTTCAGACTGGCCTTGCATTATGTAGCCTAGGATGACCTCAAACTCACAGGGATCCTCCTGGCTCAGCCTCCCAAGTACTGGGATTGCAGGCATGCACCACCACACCCAATCTTGAAATTTTATATAACAGGTTTTATGAAGTTGAGGAATGGCCTTCTGCTTCCAATTTGTTGAATATTTTTATCACAAAAGGATGATGAATTTTGTCAATTGTTTTTCTAACTTGTTTTTAAAACCCACTTCGAATTAAACAGTATAACTTTTTGGGACCTACACCATGCAGTTGACTCAGGGTGCTGGGAGAACAAGGAACTCCTCCCCTCTCTGGGGGGTAGCTGTGAGCCTGCTGGCACTCGGGCTGAGAGTCAAACATCTCATGTCGTCCTATCCCCCGTCCCGTGTCCCCCCCCCCCTTAGCAAGTGGGAGCCAGCAAACTACAGATCTTGTGAAAAGATTGGCTATGTTATTTAGCATGAGCTCCCTGTATGCAAAGATATGGGCAACCATTTGGAAGAAAACCAGAGACAATATGACAGATAGTGAAGATCTCTGGTCGTCTAGCTTTGAAATTTATGGTTTCTTATGTCCCGTTCTGTTCTGTTTTGTTGTGTTTAATTTTACCCTCTTTAAAATAAATTTTTTTTAAAAAACAGTATATCCTTAACTGTTTTAGACTCATGCATATTTATATTCACTCACTTATTTACAAACTCATTACTACTCCTTATAGAGAAGAGTTTGATGTGATTTGCACACCTGGACGCCATTCATGAAAGCTGAGTTATTCTTTATTCCTGTCAATGTGAACCGCTGTGGCACAGCTGATGTCACCAGCAGAAAGAGACCGAACACAAGAGCTCCTACTTGCCTGGGTTGCTCATCCTCACAGGTCCTCAAGGCTACACTCCCTACACCTGAAGGTACCACTCACAGCACACAGGTACTGCCACTGGGAGAAGTGAAGAAATCTCTTAGGGTGTCGGTTACCTGTGATTTGAAACCAAAGATATTTAAAATGAAGTTAAGAGTTATAAACACACATACGTGTTATTGGCAGGATAAACTTTCTGTGTTGACAAAAAGAGTACAGTTTTCCTACTGCAAGTTAATAGATTCTAAAATCAGCAGGCTTTTCATGAAAGTAATTAAGAAAAATGGAGGCAGAAACAAATCCAATCTTTTAAGAACATTTTACCTTTAAAATAACTTTCTGTAAAATCATCTAAAGTGAAATATAAGCTAACTCCGATTCTATGAGTTCAGTGGAGTCAAATTTAACCTGAAAACATCTTTCATTCCTATAGCTACTTTATTATATTTATACAAGACTACAAAAAATTAATTGGGTGATTTAAGTGAGTCAACTGTCACATATATTATGAGGTCTGCATGCACGCATTATGAAGCAATGCTGACTGTAAATTCAGTCTTACCAACTTATTTAGCCAAGGTTGCTAGAAGTGACTTAATGAGCATGAACACACAAACCTTCAGTAAACTTGCAGGAGGAAAAGTGGCCCATGACCTAAAAGAACCTCTCTGTTAGACCATGGAGATGATGAAGCACGTGAAGCCACAGCCCCTCGGTGTGACGGGAGACCACGCCGCGAAGGCACCTGTGGCCAATCGGCAGAGTTAGGGAGTGCAAAGGAGAGTGCCACGTTCCAAAAATTCATCTCATAGTATGCATCAGCTAAAAGACTGGGAGAAATACTTTATCCCTGTTAAAATTTAAGAAGGTACAAGTATTCACAGCATCTGGAGCGTGACTGCTCATTAGCTCAGCTGTCCCTCAACTGTACTTAGCAATGTGGATTCAGCTCACAGAGTAGCAGAGGTGGGAAGCAAGCTTTAAAATGCCCTTTTGGATGCACACAGGGGTGAAGGAGCAGCTGGTCAAGAAGCAGGCAGAACCACCTCGAATTCTGGCTCCACCATTCACCAGTTTTGGTGCATTGGGCAAATGACTTACATGCTTAAGGCCCCAATTTTGTCATCTGTTAAATGAGAGTAATATAGAATCCCTGCTGAAGAGGGGGTGTAAGATTAGGTGAAACAAAGTGAGAAGCAATACACCGTAATCCCCTCAGCAAAATGGCCTTTTACTCTCATTAAAGTTCTCAGTTTAAGCAATAGAAACCGATTTGGATTAAATCAAACAGTAGAGGAGAGAACTGGCAGGATGTCAGTAATGTTAGGGAGCTGAGAGCATAACTCACTGGGAAAGTACTTAGCATGGGCAAGGCCCTGGGTTTGATTGCCAGCAACACACACACACACACACACACACACACACCCCAGCACACACACACACACCCCAACACACACATACAACATACACCAACACACACACACACACACCAACACACACATACCAACACACACACACACTCACCAACACACACAGTACATATCAGTGACTTTAGAGAATCAGCTGAAATCAACTGAAAGTGCAGGTTGAGATTCTTGGCAGGAAACCAAGATGAGCAGGTGATAAGCCTGTCGTGTCCTAAGGACACAGCAAATGGTTCATTGCTATCGGATTCTTATAAATCTTAAAAGTAAGGCATCATTCAGTACCAAGAACCTTGGGGGGACTTATCTTTAATCTTAAAACAAGTCTTCTTTATACAGTATTGTCTTGGAGGCCCTAGTCAGAGTCAACTTTAAAAAAATGTAAATGAATACGTAGGGTTGGTATGTAAATGAATATGTAATAACTGTAAAGAAAAATTTTGGAACTGTCATGATTTTCAGATGATTTTATTTAGGACTTTCAAAATCTCAAAGAATTTGAAGAACAATGATTAGAACTTTTGGATTTTGGAGAAAGAGCTAGCTATAAAATCAATATGGCAAAAATCAATTATCTTTCTACATAGTATTAACAAAAAGCATAATCTTAAAAGGTGACATTTTCCACAACAATAATAAAAGCTAGGTGACACTTGAGAATAAATCTAATGAAAACTATTTGAGCTTGCATATAGAAAAGTAGAAAAAATACTCTAAATAAATCTAACAGAAATAATTGGATACAACAACCAACCTTGAGATAAGAAGAGTTAAAACTGTAAAAATGCTAAACATAGCAACATTCAGAGTGAAATCAAATGGAATTTAACAAGCTAATCATAAACTTTAGGTGGAAAACCAAAAGATGACGAATAGCTAAGGTTTTGTGAAACAAAGAAGAAATCAAATTATTCTATTAGATAGCTAGACAAATTATTATAAACTTTAAAGTAGGAGACACATTTATCAATTACATGAAAGACATAGATAAAGCAAACCCAATATGTATGAAACATTAATATACTACAGATCCTGTGACAGATACTGATGCTTTAGATCAGTTTTTTTAAAAGGACTTTTCAGTAAATGATACTAATGCAATCACCTGTAAAGGGGGAAATGGTACTAATTTGATGTAGGGAAAATTTAATGTGAAAGATAGAGCATTTTATTGAAAACACAGAAGGATATCTTGGTGATATTTAATAAAGGAAAATTTTGGGGTGTGTTTTACGCAAGATCACCAATTTAAATGAGAAATAGTAAAGATATTTGTTCATCAAGAGACGTCAGGAATACAGAAAGAACTAGCCATAAACTAAGAGAAGATATTCTCAGTAATATATTTCTTAACAAAGAATTAGAGGACATAATCCATAAAGAACTATGAAATTTAATAATACAAACAAAATCACATAAATAGAAAAATGAACACAAACCTATGTCTCCCAGAAAGGCATGTCCAGTGATTTTAAAAGTGCTTAATCTTATTAGCAGTCAGGGAAAAATACAACAATGTATTTTACATTCAATAGATTGTCAAAAGTTAAGAAGTCTGACCATGTCACATTCTGGAATCAATATTTATGTACCTTGATTTGCGGGTATAAATTTGTACAAGTACTTTGGTAAATTGTCTGGCATTCCCTTTCATAGGTGAGCACTGTGTATTAACAAGCCAGAAATTGTGCTCCGTGCTAGATACCCTAGAAAAACTGTTATTCATGTTCACCAGGCAACTGCTCAAACTATGAAAAATGTTTATGGCAGTATTCCTCAAGAGCACAAGAAAAAAGCAAAAAATAGGCCATTGGGATTAGATCAAGCAAAACTCACTAAAGAAAACAACCAACAGTGAAAAGCCAACCAACATAATGGGAAGAAACATTTGCAAATCATACTCCAACAAGAAAATATTATCAGGACTATATAAGAAGCTCCAAAACCCCAGCACCAAAACATCCAATAACAGTGTAAAAGTGGGCAATAGACCAAATAAACGTTTCTCAAAAAACATGTTCATTGTTTTAAAGGAGGAAAGGTTTATTTTGACTCCCAGCTTGCAGAGGTTTCAGTTCAAGGCAGGGTGGCGTGGCAGAGGTGAGTCACTGGGGAGAGAGTCCCTGGTGGGCAGCAGGAGCACAAGACGTCCCATGACGCAGTAATTGAGTGTAGTCTCCTGCAGTTCTGTCTCCATATAAGCTGTGCTATTTCTTTCTTCGTTTAGGATCTTAATTGAGTCCTCTATTTTTATAATCTAAAGCTTTGAAAATTTTGTCTTTTTCTAAAGAAAACCATTACATTTTTCTACTGTTTTCTGTTCACCATTGTATTCTACTCTCATCTGCGTTATTTCCTCCCTTGTGATGCAGTTTGACTTAACTTGAGTTTGTTTGTTCTACTCACTTAAAGTGAGATTAGATTATTCATTTGAGTTCTGTTTTTTGTTTGTTTGTTTTTGAGTCAGGGTCTCACTATACAGTCCAGGCCTTAAACCCACTATGGAGTCCAGGCTGGCCTCAAACTCATGGCAATCCTCCTGTCTCAGCCTCCCAAGCGCTGGCATTATAGGCATGTGCCACCATGCCTGGCTTTGTTTTTCATGGAAGCATTTTTTATTTTGCTATGAACTTCCCACAGATTTGGTGTGTTATGTTTTATTTTCTCTTGGCTCAATATATTTCCTAATTTCTGCTTTCTTCTTCTCTGATTCATTGATTTTCTTCAGAAGTATTCTTACTTTTTGACATATATGTGAATTTTCCAGTGTCCTTTCTGCTACTGCTTTTTAGTCTCATCCCATTGGGGCTGGCAAGGTTAGTTGATATTATTTTAAACTGTTTAAGTTTGCTAAGATTTGTATTGTGACCAGAAATGAATCTCTCTTGAAGAACATCCAGGTGCACTGGCGAGCTGGGCTCCCGCCTATCTGGCTCCCAGGGCATGCCTGGAAGTGCAGACAGTACCAAACCTAGGTGGGCCGCAGTCTGTCTCCCTTTCTCAGCTCTCCATGCTTTTAGGTATCTGTCAGCAGGTGCAGTCTGGAATGTTAAAAAAAAAGTTCCAGAAACAAACGATTCATAATTTTAATCTCTGCGTTGTTCTTGATAGTTCCTTCCTGCCCAGCACAAAATAGGCTCTGCTCAGCATATCCAGGTTGTCTATGCTGCTGGCCTGTGGGTCACTTAGGAGCCGTCTCGGTTATCAGAGCGACTGCTGTGGAGCAGTGGTGTTTGTGTTCAAGTAATCCTTAGGTGGAAGCCTACACTTACATCGGCACCCTGTGTCCATCCACCTCACTTCCTCTCACCCCAGGGACATCCCGTCACTCACAGCTTCCCAGGAAAGGGGTGAGTACATCTCAATAAGATCGAGAGAGAGAGAGAGAGAGAGAGAGAGAGAGAGAGGGAGAGAGGAAGAGAGAGAGAGACAGAACACTGACATGTTTTATTACAGTCTATTGTTATATTGTCATAACTTCACTATGTTAGTACTTGCTGCTAAGCTGTGTCTATTTATAAAATAAAGTTTACCATGACTATGTTAGGCAAAAAACATAGTATATATAAGGAAACAAACATATTATATATGAGTCCTAATATAGTCACAGTTTTTTTTAATAGTTTTGTTTTGTTTTGTTTTGTTTTGTTTTGTTTTGTTGATACAGGGTTTGACTCTGCAGTTCAGGCTAGCCTTGAACTCATTTTATAGCCCAGGATAGCCTTGAACTCACAGCCATCCTCCTGCCTCAGCCACCTGAGTGCTGGGATTACAGGCCTGTGCCATCACACCCGGCTTAGTCACAGTTTGAAACACCTCCTGAAGATAGTAGAACACATCCTCTATCAAAATGGAGGACAATAATACATATTCTAATGGACAGTAGATAACTGGGCCTTCTTTTTGTTCATTCAGTTAATCTATGTTGTTTGATGTGATAGTTTCGTCTCTTTGTGCTCTGAGTAATTATTGAGAGGAAACTTACTGTTGCCATTTGTTAATGGTTTTATTAATGTCTTCTATTTCTTTTTCTCTCTTGCTGTCTTTCTTTGTTTCTTTGATATTTTTGTAATTGTACTTTGTGATACTTTTTTCTTTTTTAACATTTATTTCATTTTCTGGTTATCATAAGACTTATGTAAGAACCCTTAAAGATGTAACAGTCCATTTTCAAGGGTTAATAATTTAAATTCAATCACATACAGAAATTCTATACTCTTACTACCCCTCATATTAACAATTTATGTTACTGATGGTACAATTTGTATATTTGTATATGTGTGTTCATGAACAAATGTATTTCTGGCTATTCTTAATATTTTTGTCTTTTTGTTTCTAATATTAAAGTCAAAAGTGAGTTACATAGTACATAAAAGTATTACAGTATGTATGTCTATATATATATTTCATATCAGTTTTTGTTTTACATTGCTATTCATGTCCTTATGTTTCAACTTGAAGAACTCCCTTTTGCACTTCTTGTAAAGTAGGTCTACTAGGGTTGAATGCTCTCAGCTTTTGCTTGCCTTGGAAAACCTTTACATTTCTGCACTTTGGAGGACTGTGTTTTTGAGCACAGTATTCTTGGATTTTTTTTTTTTTTGGTATTTTTTTTTCTTTCAGCTATGTTTCATTACACTTCTTCCTGTCCTATGAGATGTGTATTGGGAATCTCCTTTTAGGGAAGACCACATTTTTGTGACAGTCACTTTGCTCTTGCTCATTTCAAAATTAATGTTGTTGACTTTGGCAATTTGACGCAGCTACAAGATGTCTCAGTATTTCTTTGGGTTTGGTTGACTTGGCATTTTAGCAGGTGGGTGTGGGAGTTGGAGGTGATCTGAATCTGGACGTTCATTCATTTCCTTTCCCAGAATTTCAGAAATTACTTAATTAAATAAACTTCATGTCATTTTTTTCCTACTCTTTCTGGAGCTCTCATAATACATATTGGTTTGCCTTATACTATTCAATAAATCCCTTGGGCTTTCTTTATTTTTTCTATTTCATTTTTTCTTTCTTAAAGGATAATTTAAGATTACTCATCTTCAAATTTGCTGACACATCCTCTGCTTAATCAGGTCTTCTTGGAGCTCTCTATTGAAGTTTTCAGCTCAGTTATTGTATTCTTTAGATTCTGAATTGTCATTTTTTAAATGGTTTCTATCTCTTTGTTAGTATTATTATGTTCTACAAGTTGAGATTTCCTGATTTTGTTTAGTCATCTATCTGTGCTGTCCTGTAACTTTTTGAAATTCTTTAAGAGACTTATGTGATTTTTGCCAGATGTGGTGGTGCGTGGAATACTCACAGTACTAGGACGGTGAAGGTGAAAGGACCACCACAAATTTGAAGTCAGCTCAGGCTACACAGTGAGTTCAAGGCCAGCTTGAACTACATAGCAAGACCAAAAAAATAAAAAAATCATGTGAGTCTTTTGCCAGCCTGTTTGTAGGTCTCCCCTTCTTTAAGTGCAGATACTAGAGACCTTCTCTGCCCTTTGGTTGTGTTGTATTTCTGGCCCCTGTAGCTGTGGTTTCATGTTTGCACATGGGGATTACCAGATGGCTCTGCCAATTTTTATGGATGGGTTTGAAAGCCTTCAGTGGCCAGCTTCAACCGTCACAAATTCTCAGTGTCTCTCAGAGTTTCCCTGTGGATGTGTGGGATCCATGCCTCCACCTCCCCTTTGTGGGGAATCTTCAGTTGCACCTTTTCTCTTTACCCAGCAGATCCCTGAAGGCCATACCAAGTAGCCTGCCCCTACCTTTGTTTTAACTTTTCTTTGAGCATCTGAAATGCAACAGGTCCATAAAAGTTCCAGGTGGGGTAAAACAGGACCCAGAGCCTTGGATGGACCCTGGCAGAGTAGGAGTAGCTGAGGCTCTGTGCACTCCCCCTGTTTCCCTGCTCCGGGCCGTGGTGGTCTCTCTCCGTCTGAGCTGTGCTGGTGTTTGAGCAGCCTGTAGTCTTCCCTGCTGATTGCAGCTGTTCTGTGTGCTGTGTTCTTCCTGAGCACTGTAACCTCTGAATTTGACTATAAACTCGTAACAGTGTTGTGGTTTCCAGCATATCACTGGTGAATTGGTGTTTCTGTGGCAGCACAAGGACCAAGACTCCCTATTTCACCATCTTGTTGATGTAACTCCAGAATGTGCCTTTTATCTGTTTGCCTTAACTCATTTATTCTCAATGAATTATCTGGAGAAGTTTACAATACTACTGTCTGTGCTGCATCCCAAGAGGTTATGATTTAATTTATCCGGGGTGAGTGTGAGGCATTGGAATTTAGCTAAGAACCCCTAGGTGTTTTTAGTGAGTAGTCATTGGTAATAATTAATGTCATCACTGAAATCCCAGTCCCTTTGAAAACCACTAGATTGAAGACTATCGAGTTTTTCATGCCTTTATATATCTAAGGGCTGTAACCTAGCCTGACTTAATTTTCATTGTCCTTTTGAAACCTGTACAAACTGCCCCTAAACATCACTGTCTGATGAAGTTTGATCAACAGGAAGGTTCCTGAATGTGAAATAAAAAACATAATCCACCAGAAGACAATATAGTAATTTAGATTGCATCAGAATTTAAAATTTCTGCTTCTCAAAAGACAGTTGTATGCACAAGAGAACAAGCTACAAACTAGGAGAAAATATTTGTAAAATGTCTGAAAAAGAATGTATGTCCAGACTATCCAAATATATCTTTTTTTTTTTTTTTTTTTTTGGTACCAGGGATTGAACTCATGACCTCACATTTGCCAGGCAGGCACCCAAGCCACTGAGCTAAATCCCCAGCCCTATCCAAAGATATCTTAAACAAGAAAACAACTCAATCTTTAAAATTTTGCCTGAGCAAAATATCTTAACAAGTATCCCACTAGAGAAGATATACACTTATCAAGTAAGAAGCAACAATAACAAAAAAAAACACTATGCTCCATAAAAGTAACCATTAGGAAAGTGTTAAAGCCCCCATAAAATGTCATTGCACACTTACTAGAATGGCTCACATTAGACATCCATGTTAAGCAAATGAAAAAACTCATAGGAAGAGAAAAATGGTACAATCATTTTGGATGGCAATTCAGCAGTGTGTTAAGTAGCCTAAAATCTATGCTTTTGTGTTTTCTAGCCATTTTACTCCTAGGTAGTTAACCAAAAAAAAGAAGGAAACAATATAGCTCTGCAAAAACTGCTAAAAGAATGATTATAGCAGCTTTCATCATAATTACCCAATTCTTGTAAGTTTAGGGATGGGGGAAAGCATGTATAATGGGAGAAGCAATTTCAAGGAGCAATTCACCCTAAGTTACTGAGATAATAAGGAAGCTGGGCAGTCATAGCATTTATTATCATCTCCCCCTAAAAGCCTGATGACATGTGACAGAAACTGTTTTCTACTCCAAATTATTTTGTTTTCCTGACGTATAGGTTTGTCCCAGATACAATGTCCCAGCCATCTCCATTTGAACACAGAAGGGCGTGCAGGGCAGCGTGCACTCTTAGCACCGTCTCGGCCATCTGCGACACATTAGGCAATGGGGCTCTGCCTGAACGCATGACTTAGCATGAGGCTGCAGCCTCACTTTTTCTCTGGAGGAGCCTGATTAGTTTATGATACAAATGTGTTCCGCAAAATAAACCTGATTCATACTTTGCTGAGCAGAAGAATACGTTTCTTCACCCATGAAGAGAAAGTTTAAATGACTTGTGCAAAGTATACGCAAGAGGTGGGTTTGGGATTTTTTAAGTTTATTTTTAAGCTGAGAGTAAGCTCTTTGATAAGTAAGGTCTGAGCGTGCACTTTTGGAGGCCCTTTCTGCAGATCATTTTCTTTCAGCAGCCTCCTTTGTTCATTTTTGTGAATTCGATCCAAGTTGCAAATAAATGGATCTGTCATCATTTCTCAGAATGTGTTGTTTTCAACACGACCTGCTGATTTCCCCAAGTGCTCACTGTTATTGTGGAGTCATGGTAGCACGGCCCGTCAACCCCACTCTCTTGCTTTTGGCCACCGAACGCCTCGCCTTCCCTTTGACCTCCACCCAAGTGTACAGGCTTGCATCATTCCCCTACCAGATGTCTCTCCTTTTCTTCCCCCCTTTTTGATTCTAGTCCAAGAACTTGAATTTTAACTTGAATTTCTTGACTTCTCTCAAGAATAAGAACAGCTGCTGGAGTCAAGCCCAATATCACACAGCAAAATCGAGGTAGCAACTCTGTCACATGCACAGCAACCTCACCATTGTTTTCTGAAGACAGCTCCCCTGAATGTCAGGGACTCCCCAGAGTACTCTTGGGAAAATCAAATGAGATCTAAAAAAAGCAGATGTAAAATATTAGGGGGATAACTTTATTACAGTTTTTGTCTTTCTTTGACTTATCTTTGTTAATTTGGTAAACAATAAATTGAACAAATGGCCTGTTGGATGATAGTGTGGAGGGACAGGCAGACATAACCTCTGATTTGTCTTTTTCCAGGCTTGTGTTAGTGTCATCTCTGCAGGACTCAACCTTGATTCTTAACAAGGCTGCACATTAGAATCAGCAGAGTGTGTTTAAGGATCTTGATGCCCACTCCACACACTGCCAGAGCAAGGCATTAAAAATTCCAGAAGCTGGAGCCACAAATCAGTATTCTGCGAGCATCTCAGGTGATTCCAGCGAATGACCAAGGAGAAAGTCACATCTGTGCCCCAAGAGCCTGTGCAGACCGCTGTCACAGTACTCAGCAGGTTATGTGAAAGCCGCCTACCCAAGTATTCATCTCTCCTTGGGATTACGGACTTCCCAGACACAAGAATCATGCCCTTTTGACATATTTTATTTCATTTCATGTCAATTCTATAGCCTAGCATGATGACTACCACACAATAACCTTTCAATTAATGTTGGATTAATAGATGAGAATGCTAAATTACTCCAGATTCTGCTGAGTGATTTTTCCTTATTATTCTGATCAGAAAAGAACTTCAAAAATTGGTTTGGAAAAGATCATAGATTTAAACTTGAATTTTTTTTTTTTACAAATATCTAAACTACTGGGAATTTTAACAGCTAGAAACCTCTTTTAGATATGCAGTGTTTAATTTTCAAAGATTATTAAACTGAAAACCAGGTAGCAGATTTGTAAACAAATTGTTCCAAGTGTAAAATTTTTTATTAGAATTCTTAAAAGATAACTTTTTCTCAGTATTCTAAAAAACTGGACCTTATACTTTGCTGTGCTTAAAAATGATCTTGCTAATTTGTTCATAGTGCATGGCTTTAGGCAATAGTCTCAGAATTTCAGATTCAGGAGATATGGGGAAGAATAAAGACATTTATGTAAATAGCTTTTTTTTCCTCTAATACCTGAAGAAAGTTTTGTTCTCTACACAAATTTATATTATTCCAGGTTCTAAGTAATATATTAGAAAAACAAAGTCAGAAGTTACTATTTAAAAAAGAACACTACCATCAAAATACTAGACAAATGGTACAATATTTCTAGTATACATACTTTCAGTATCAATATTTCAAACTGTGTTAAGAACTTTATTTTATATGAAATAAATAAGACAGTCATTCAAATGTTCAAATAATTTTGTTGACTGCACAGTTTAAATTAGTAAGTCAAATCTCTCCCTCTCTTTCACTCACACACACACACACACACACACACACACACACACACATACACATACTTCCTATCAAGACTCTTGCTATTTTACAATCTGATTTATGCCCAGCTCAAACCGGTTTCCAGGATCTTCCACCGTGAAAGACCAACTATCAGCTCCACCAGCTTTCTTGATAGCAATAAGTGAGTCCATTCCTCCTACTCTAAGAAGAAAGGGCTTTGCTGGGAGGTTTCGGGGGCTCACAGAATCCTGGGGAGGCTGAGGAAGCAAACCTAAGGCAGAGTTCAAGGATGACTATAGAATCGCACTCCCAAATGGCCCACCAAGGAAGTTGATGCATGCACCAGGACAAGGAAGCTGAAGTCCAGGGAGTGGGGATTACTGCCCCACCACACCCCACTCTGAAAAAAGGAGGTTGAGCATTCTTCAGTTTTCTTTGCATGGTTCTGTTCCAAAGCAGAGTCATTCCAGGTTCAACTGATTTACAGAAACCAAGTTCAATGTTCTCAGTAGACAGTAGTAGACAGTAGTTCTCTGAGTATCCAGAAATGAAACACAGGATAGCCAGGTACTCCACTAAGCATCACAGCTACGTCAGAATCTACCATTGCCAATGCTGTAGTCAGGGGTTGTACAGAGAACAATTAGAATCAGGACACAGAATTTATAATATTGTTTTATGACGGTCACCAGAATTAACACAAGAAACTGCAGGAAATCTGTCCACAACACTAATGACCCAGAATATTCAGCTGAATGCCTGGATCCCACAGCAATGTCCTGCATGAGTCCAGATGAAGACCCAAAGCTCGTGACAATGCTTCCAACGAGTCCAACTGGAGGCCTAGAGCCCACAAAAAGGACTCACGCCAGTCTCTTTTACGGATCTAATCTAGGAAGTCCCAAAGGTCAGCGCTGAAGGAGCTTTGCTGGTAGGTTGAGGGTTCTGCGCTGGAGCCGAGAAGTCACACTCACAACAAACACCAGGGCTGCCCTGCAAAGCACCACAGCCATCCTCAGTGACACGGAGGCCCCGAGCTCCTCTGATGATAAGAACAGTCAAGTACATGCCAGGAAGCCAGTGTGACAAGTTCATCCTGGAAACCAAGCGGCACATGTCTTCCCCTCCAGATCCAGGAAGCAATGCTCGATGTGAGGACCAGAGCTTCTCCAGGAGAACCAACAGCTCAAACAGCAACATGTAGGAGATCCCACAATGCCTCAATACTTCGTTTCTTTTTCTCCACTTCTCTATTTATGCTGGCAACTTTCCTCAGGTGGAATATCTATGCTCAGCACCATGCTGATTTAATTCTGCTGGTATTAATTTGACCACCAGTTTTTAATCCGTAAGTTTAAATTCCACCTACACTGTTGCTGATTTCACTTCTGAAGATGTGTTTATTCTGGTTTTGAATGGGTAACAAAATTGATACAAATGACTGAAAGATTCAGTTTAGATTAGAGCTTCATTTTCTAAAGTAAATAGAATTTTTTCTCATTTTGGGAACTAAGAATATATTAAAATGTTTAATTTTTTGGAGAAAGTAAGGGATAGTAAAATTGACTAAAGAGTGGCCTGGAGATAGAATAACCACTGAACTCTTTATTCTTTAATTTGATAGTGTGTTTCTATAGCAACGTGGCAAACAGACAGCTAATGTTACATACTTACCAACATTAGCCTGTGCTTACCAGCACATAATTGTGATCCATAATTAGAAAGACAGAAAAGAAGGAAGGAGGTAAAAAGGAGAGAAAGAAGGAAAAGCAAAACAAAGAAGAGAAAGAATTTAGAAAGAAAAAGAGAGAGAAAAAAGAAAGAGAGAGACAGAGAGAGAGAGAAAGGAAGAGGAAAGAGAAGGCTTTAGTTTAGATGAAGCCACCTGATACTCGGGGTGGATGACAAAGAAACAGACAAAAGTCAGCCAACTATGACAATTCTGTAGTTCAGCCTGGTTTCCTTTAAACACGTAGGGAGTAGCTTGAAACCTGTCCTGGGCTTACCTCACTGCTGCTCTCTGGTGTGAATTATCTAGCACACACACAATGCCTCTGATGAGCCTTTCAGAGCCATTATCGCTTGCTTTTGGAATCTCCACCATGTACGCCTGATGAAAACTTTCCAAGTGGTCTCACACACCCCAAGCTGCTCCAGCTGCACTGTTGGTGGAATAACTGCTTGTCTTTCTTCACCGCGTCACCTGGTCCATCTCCATATCCTCAGTGAGCCAGGCTCCCTGTTGCAGAGTCCATCCGCTCTCCTCTAGTGGCCAAGAACATTCGTATACCTGCTTTGCTTTCATTCCACATTTACTCCCTGATTTCATTCACACTCAGAAAAAAAATGATAGCTTGAGGTTCTGTTACTCTTCAGCAGCAAACAAAGTGAAATATTACACTTTAAAAACACATTGCAATCATAGTCTAGGGTACCACCCAATAAATGCAAGAATTTTAATGAGGGCGCAGGAGAATGTGCATATGCATACAAAGAAAATATCTGTCCAATTGCACAGTGAACTAGATTCGCTCATAAAAGAAGAGAGGCATTGAAACTGACTTTTGAAACAAGCAGCTCACAGAGGAATAAGTTGATTTTCTTCTATGTCTACCCCAAACCTCATGCTATTGACTTGTTTTGCACAATTATTGAATATCCTATCATAGGGCACAAAGTCTCTTGATAGGACTTTGAATTCCCAGGCACACTACACCACCAGCAGAGTCTCCTTCCAGAAACAAAAATTGAGTTTGGCAACACTTCAGAATTGCCCCCAAAGATTCCTTGTCACCTGGAGGATAAAACCCAGATTTCTTTTCATAGCGTAGAAAACTGATTAATACAGCTACAAGCTATTTAATCTTACTCAGCAATGGATCCTAAGGGTTTTCACTCAGAAATCAGCCTTTCCAAGGTGCTGGTCCTGTCTGAGTTCTCCGAGCTGTTGATCTGAGTGTGCTGAGCCCTGGAAAATCAGTTTGAAAATGGTCTCACTGCCCTCGGATTGGCACCTGGCATGTCTCAGACTCACCCTTTACATACACAGGCCCAACTGAGACTCAGCTTTCTCCCTGACTGATACTCATCCAACCCCCACTAGACTCCAATTACTCATTTGTCTTCTGCTTCTTCAAGGCTCCAGACTGGTCCTGAAGGCCAGACCACATGGTGAGCTCTGCACCAGCCGTAAGGCTGCGGTAAGGGCCACGCGCCTGTCCTTCACTGTTGGCTTATCTCGGACCCATGCTGGTCAGTCGCCTCCAGCAGACCTGGTTATCATCACCTCGTGGAGACTAACTCAGACCTCTGTGCATATCAGGGCCACACTAGACAGCACCATCTGAGTCCTCTCAAGTCAGAGTGTGGTCCAGCTCCCCAGGACTGGCCTGCCCTGTTGTAGGATTTCCCACGTCTTCTCCAGTTAGTGCCTCGAAGGTCCCAGCATGCTCTTGGTATGCTCCAAACACGTTACAGCTCTGCGCTCTAGAGTTTTGCCTGCCTCCACCCTGACCCTCGTTGCTGGCTCTTCTTAGATCTGCCCTGTCTCTGTCCTATGTGTCTTTCAAATGCCACTTCTGTGCAGTCTTCTCCCACTTGGCATACACTGGAGTACAGAACTCCGAAGAGTGTACTGTATTCCTTTTGTTCTCACATATGTTTACCCCAAAAGACTGAGACCATCTCAAGAACTAGCTTAACCCTTAACAGCACCTTCCTCACTCCAGCTGAGACCATCTGTGCCCTATAAAAATGTCCCTGGGGCTCCTCCAACATTTCGGGGAGTGAATCCAGACTCCACTCCCACGCTCGTGTCCAAACCCATTGCCCCCGTCTCCTGATCACTTGCCTTATGTCCAAATGCCCAGTGCTGGGTAAAGTGGAGGCTCCTGCCTCCCAGTTCTGCTGCCTAAGGTTGACCCCTTGGAATGTTTTCGTGGCTGTTGGTTTTGATCCCATTCTTGGATCTGCTTGAGATCCTTGCTTTCTCATCCTGGCCAGAAACACCCAGCCCAGCCTCGGGGGACTCTAACTGAGGTCCTGTTTGTCAAGGGAGGGAGTCTTGACAAAATAAACAAACATATTTGAGGTTTGTGAAGGTGTTTTTTTTCCTCATGAAAGAGAACAATGGCTTCCTCTTCATGAGAAGCAGTTTACTGGTTTTTAACCAGTAAAGATAGCTGCTCTTGAACTCCCAATTTCAGAGGAGGCAAGAGGTTCAAGAATGATGACCTCAGCAGATATGTACTCAGTGAGAAAGCTGAAAATAACAGAAATACTCGTGGACATTCTCTATTCCTCACTTCACTCTGCACCCTTCCACCCCTCCACACCGACCTCCGTAAGTTCCACAAGCGTGGAGTGGTTCCCTGTATACAATCCCTGCCTGCAACTCGCTGAGTTATAATTTTTTTCTGCTGATCGTGTTGCCTTCATCTTTCAGGTTTCTGACAAGTGCCATTTACTCATGGAATTATTTGGATGTCATAATTGCATATATGGCTCCTCTCACTGAAGGTATTTCTTATATCTAATTGGCTTGCAATCCCCACCAGACGTTAAAAGCCTTTTGGGCAGGAACTGGCTTGGAAGTTTGGTCAGATGAGCCTTTCCTATAGAAGATGTTGTCCAGTCCATGCTCATCAGATACGTTGCGAGTGAGGGGATGGATAACAGTGTCTATCACCAACGAATTATGTTTGCTCCCAAAAAGACTGACAGTTGGTACACAAATGGAGCCAGCAGAAACTATCTGAGAACACGGGATGGTGGAGTGTGGAGCAGGAAAAGGCCTCTGGGCCTGTGGAGAGGCTGAGTAGAGGCTGTGGCCCATGGCAGAAGGTTTCATGACCAGAAGGAAGGTTTGGTATCCAAAGCTGTAGCAGAGATAATGGAAGACAGCTCTCAGGCTGAAGGAGACACAGAAATAAGAAATCTCAGATGAGATGAAGTTCGTTGGTACTGGCCAGAGGGTCAGCTCAGGGTTGTCTCTGAGAAAGCCATAACAAAAGGGACCAAAATGGAATTGCAGTGGAGGTGATGTTCCCTTCAGGAACCCTTTACCTATACCTACATCAGGTGAATATTTATTTTTAAGAATCAGGTTACACAAGTTCTCCCTTATTTGTGAAAAGATGACAAAAAAATAGAAGGAAGACTATTACTAGAGAAGAGAAAAGGAGTGAGAAGAGAAAGAGAGACAGAGACAGAGACAGAGAGAGAAAGAGCAAGAAAGGGTAGCAAGCAGGATGGATATAAGTAAAATAAACACACTGAACCCCTCAAATATGAAACTGGAGGAGGCAAGCAAGGTGACAAAGTAGAAATGACAAAATCTAATGAAATTAAACCCATTCATACATATCACAAATTAAAATAGTAAAAACCCTATATTACCAGGTAGTGCCATCTCAAAACCACTGTAGCAGTGTCTGCAGACAGCAGGATCAGTTCTGCTTTTTACAGGGCCTGGTCACCCCTACCCCACCGCGGCACTGGGGAGCCTGCCAGGAAGATGCCAACTGAAGAGAAATGGAGTGACTTAGTGGGATGTGGTCTCCAAATAAAAAATAACAATGGTCTGGAGATACAGCTTAGTGTGAAATGCCTGCACTCAACCCCTAGTCCCCAAAAGCCCTCCACAATAAGTGTCAACAGAAATCCCATCTTTCCGCTTTGGTTTTGTTTTTTAATTTTATTTTAAAGGGGGTAAAATTAAACACAACAAAATAGAACAGAATGGGACATAAGAAACCATAAATTTCAAAGCTAGACAACCAGGGATCTTCACTATCTGTCATATTGTCTCTTGTTTTCTTCCAAATGGTTGTCCATATCTTTGCATAAGGGGAGCTCATACTAAATACCATAGCCAATCTTTTCACAAGATGTGTAGTTCACTGGCTCCCACTTGCTAGGGGAGGGGGTAGACGCAGGACAGGGGATGGGGGACAGGATGACATGAGATG
Organism: Dolichotis patagonum; assembly: GCA_004027295.1. Taxonomy (NCBI): domain Eukaryota; kingdom Metazoa; phylum Chordata; class Mammalia; order Rodentia; family Caviidae; genus Dolichotis; species Dolichotis patagonum. The sequence goes on from PVJX010001698.1 coordinate 46,508, forward strand.
TTTGATTCTCACCTCCTGCACCGTCAGGCTCATAGCCGCCACCTAGAGAAGGGTGGAGCTCCTTGTTCTTCCAGCACCCTGAGTCAACTGCATGGTGCAGGTCCTGAGGCGCCAGGGTCTCTCTCCTTCAGGCTGCCGGAAGTCTGCCACACTCACAGCTGCCCCCCAGAGAGGGGAGGAGCTCCTTGTTCTCCCGGCACCCCGAGTCAACTGCATGGTGCAGGTCCCAAGGCACCAGGGTCTGTCCCCTTCAGGCCCCATAAAGTCCGCCATACTCACCTGCTATTTCTTTCTGATGAATTGACCATTCCATTTCCAAAGTTCTGAAATGGCCAACAGACCACAGAAAGAATTGTCTTTAGGCTCCTGTTTGAAACCAGCAGGTACAGCAATCTGCTGGCCTTGCTTCAGGGCCAGTCCACTTTGGTTTTTACTTGATAAATTGGTGCTGGACATGGAAGCCTGAGCTCTTTCTCAATGAAGTAAGTCAAGTACCCACTGCTATTATGCCTGAAGAAAACCCCTGTACGTTCATAAAGTAAAAATCACTAAAAACACTGCAATCACAAAGAAATGTAAATTTAGAAATAAAAAGTAAATCCTAGAGGGATCAGTCAGTAAGAGTATAGCAAGACAACATAGAAAATGGATACTAAAATTACAATAGTGAAAGAAAGCAGCCAGAGAACAAAGCTGATTAATACTACAAATGTGAAAGCCTGTCTGCACAAATAACCAGGCAGAAGATGTAAGAGAAGAAACACCACTAATGACAGCTTTACAAAATGATTAAACAGGAACAAACTTACAAAAACTGTGCAAAGTGTACATAAAAATATGACCCTTCTCAAGACTGGAAAAAGGCATAGGCAAATAAGAAAATCTGCTTCATCAATAGTAGGGTGTCATCAATTGTATCAGTTATCAGGAGGTTAATTTCTAAATGAAATGCAATCTCATTGGAGTATCAATCAGCTTCTCCCTTGAGCTAGATGATACTAAAATTTATACAACAGAGAAACACAAAGAAAAAGCCAAGAAAACATTAGAAAGGAAGAAATGGGAGGGAGAACTTGCCATGTCAGAATACACCACCAAGCCTCTTCAACAGCATCATCTAGCAGAAAGTTTTGCGATAATGGAGATTTTTAATATCTGCTCTCTCAAATTGTGAGGTAAAGTGAATGGGGAGGGTGGCTGCCATTCGAGCTGCCTAGGAGATTAGAACACGCTTCTGGAGGTGTTTGGATGGGACACACAAGTGTGAGCTTGGTCCTCCACCTGGGCCCTGGGTCCTTCCGTGCTGGAGCAGCCCTGCTGTGCTCTGCTTCCAGTCACCATGAGGTAAGAGCAGCCTTGCTTCTGCAAGCCCCTCTTCTGTGCTGTCCCTGCCTTGGAACCAGCCCAGCCCTGGAACCTCTGCAACCCTGGGCCACACTGAAGCGCTGCTCCTTCAGGTCACCCATGCCAGATATTTTGTCCAGCCACAGGAAGGAACGCTGACCCTTATACCAGTGTAATAGCCACGAGCCCCAAGGAGTGAAGTGAACACTTAAAACACAGCTAGTGCAACTAAAGAACTAGATTTCTTTGTTTTACACTACTTCGTTACAGTAACTTTAAATGGCCTCATGTGGTTAATGACCACTGTATTAAATAAGCATAGCCTTATTATTAAATAAGACTGGTGAGTATGCATCCATAAACAGACCATTAAACAGAGCAGTATGTGTATTACTCAGCCTTTTTATCACTGAGATAATAAATTCAATGCCCAAGATTTTTAAAATTTTAAAAAGAAAAAAAAACACCAATAAAAATCAAAACAAAATTTCAAAACAAGATAATAGAGGAGCAACAATAATTAATACAATTCATGTTGTTATCTTTAAAGTAGTTGCTCAGTGTACAACATACAGCCATGAAAAACTGACCAAATAATGTTAACACAAACCTTTCTTTTCAATAAATGAAGAGAAATTAGTAGTACATTTTGAATCTTATGCCTCCAGCTTCTCACACTAGGGAGACAATTCAGTGCTTACACATGCAGGTCTGATTTATTTCACTTAGAGGAGTATGGTCTCAAGTTGCATCCATTCACCTATAAAGGTCTCCAGTGTATCCTTCTTTATGGCTGAGTAGTACTCCATTGTGTAAAAAGACCATATGGTTTGTACCCATTCCTCGGTTGATAACACCCACAATTTAAAGGAGGAGTGCTTTAAGCTGCTCATGATTCTGTCCACGACCCACTGGCTCCCCAGCAGAAACATCACTGGAGCATGGTTAGACCAAAGATGCTGAGTTTATGGTGGGCAGAAAGCATAGCAAAGGAACAGCCCTGGTCAGCAGGGAGCCAGTGACCAGGCAGAGACCTCAGGACTATGCCTGCCTGGCCACTCAGAGTCACCTAGAAGTGTCCTCCCCCAATCCTGGGGCCCACTGCAAAGCTAGTCAAGTTGACCCTCCACTGTCACCCCTCCACCATGTGTAGAAACAAATTCCCTGCCACGTATCACACATGTGACTATTTGCTACGTGAAAGACATCACTATCAATGGTGCAGAGAAATTTTAATACATGAGAAGTGAAACGGTTGGATAGTCATTCAACAAAAGATCCAGGTAGGTTCACTATTTGTGTACTTCACAAATAGCAAGGGTAAAATGGCTCGACTTTTATAGGGAAGGGTGGGTTTGGCAATAACTATCTTTTGACACGACAATCTCACTTCTTGGAATTTACCACTGAACAATATAAAAATAGGTGCAAAAGTTTTTATTGACTCATTTGTAATTGTAAAATATTGAAAACTCGCTGACTATCCAAGCCTAAGAGACTGGACATACTGCCAGGTGCACACAGTACAGTGGCGCAGGGTTAGGTAGCTGTGAAAAGAAGGGAGGGAAAGCTCAGGGCACTCGGGGAGTAGCTCCAGAACATGCTCAGTGAAGACTGTGCTAATCATACGTCTCCTGAATTTGATCATCTTAGTATGGTTCCGTGAGAAATACCTTTGTTTTTGGGAAGTACACACAGCATTGAAGAGTAAAAGGTGATGGTCTACGTAGAGTACTCACAAATGACTCAGAAAAAGCTGGGAAAGGTAGAAAGCAAAAAATAATAAAATAAAATAAAATAAAATAAAGGAAGCAAAGTAAAATTGGTAAACCTGTGTAAATATATAAATAGCTGCAGTAGAGACCCATGACTTCTCTTGGGCTATTATAACACCCCTCTTAATTTATCATGAACTGTGAGCTTCTTAACTCTTATTCACTTTATTACTCTAGCAGGAAGACATTTTTTATTGTGCCTGGGAAGACATTTTTTATTGTGTGAATTAAAAAGGAATGATGAAGTATTATATAGGTCAATTCCTCTAAGGAAGTTAGTCCAGAGGAAGTAGAATTTAAAATGTGCCTCAAAAGCTACTAAACAGAGAAGCATCTGTGGGGAAGGGTAGGGAGGGAAGCTGGGCAAAGGCCAGGAAGCTGGTGCAAGAGTGGCAGGGCTGCGGGTCAGCACCACTAGACAGGAGCAGAGTCTTGGCGTGAAATCAGTGGGGAACAGGTCTGGTCAGCTGGTGAAGAGAACCGGACCTCCAAACCCTCCGGACAGAAGCAACAGTTTGAGACCCCCCCAGAACCACCCTCACTCCAGGCTCGCGGGCAACTTAGCAGCACGGAGCCCACAACACGACTCCTTCACAGGTGTGTGTGACCAGCAGACCGCAGTGGGCATCCAGCTGCTGCCTGCTACGTCTCATCTCTGATCACTTTTCAGTCTGTTTCCCAGGGCTCGGATCTCCTTTTTGGAAGAAGAATCTACAGCTGGTGAGAACTTATTTTGACTTTGCCCTGGTTAGCTAAAGGAAAATGATACAATAGGTTTTTTTTTTAATTGTGTTGTTACTGGTTTTGATTTTAATCAGTGACCATTGTAGCACATTTATCCTTTGATGAAACAATATGAAAAAACAAAAGATAATCATATGTACGTTGTAACATTAAAGTACAGAAAGTAAGAACTCCAATTCCCAAGATTAACTATTCCAGGCACAGGTCATAGTATTCACCCTTTCACTGGATGCATACTTATCAGCCTGAAAGGATACTTCTTTTAAAATATGACTAAAAAATGTATGCTCAGAATATTATTGTGCATCTCATTTAATCTTCTTTGGCAAAATATGTTTTGCTCTTTCATTTATCTTTTTCCCACTTTTTCAGGTCAGAAATTAAGGACTAGAATGTTTAAAAAGAACTGTGTACACAGACAGGAAAAATTACAAAGTGATCACATACACCAAGTGATACAGCCTAGAGAGAAGAATGTCATATTCTCTTAATGCTTCATTAGAGTTAAATGTATAGTTTATTTTTTAAAAAAATCACAAAACTTACAAAAAAAGCTAGAAACTATGGCTTATTCAAAGGGAAAAATATGTACACCAAGAAAAATCATGCTGGAAAAAGACTTCATGGAAGATCTATGAGGCAATGACTTTTAAACAACTGTATTATACATAGTATGGCGCCCGTAAGCTTGAGCATCCGAAGGCCCAAGAATAGAGGCGGCCACTTTCAAAGGCGGTGAGGCCACGCACTTTGACGTCTTCATGTGGCCGTTAAGTATCGGCCACATGAAGACGTCAAAGAAGAAACAGCATGAATAAAACGAAAATATCGACAAGGAGATAGCAAACCTTAAAGAAAACAAAGTGAAGCTCTGGAGATGAAAAACTTACAGTAACTGAAATGATCTAAAGGCAGACATGAGAAGACAGAAAAACTATTCTGTGAACATAAAGACCAAAACATGGAAATTATTGAGTCTGAGGAACAGAAACAAACAAGACAGAGGAAAACGGAACAGAGCCTACACAGCCATGGCGAGTTGATCAACACCCGCATTCTCGAAAGCTCAAGGGGGAAAAGAAAGAACAAGGGGCAGAGAGAATATTTGAAGAAATGGTGTCTGAAAAGTCCCTAAATCTGACAAAAGATGTAAAGATCCAGGAAAATCAACAGACTCGGGGAGACTGATGCTGAGATTGTGACATTTCAATCGAACTGCAGGAAAAGATAAAGACAGACTCGAAAGCCAAGTGGTGGCTTATCACAGACTGGTGCTCAGTGACATTTTCAGCGGATGCCCTGCCCAGAGCTCTGCAGGTCAGAGGTCAGCGGAAGAAAACCGCCTGGCAACCCAGGGTGCTGTGCATGGCCTCACCGCCTTTGAAATTGGCCGCCTCTATTCTTGGGCCTTCGGATGCTCAAGCTTACGGGCGCCATACTGTGGGAACTCTTAGCTTCCAGAATCACGCAAGTCAAGTCTCCCCTTACCTATCTGTCCATCTGTTCACAACTGGCCATCTGTCTACCTCCCATCAGTTTTGTTTATCTGGCGACTGCTAAAACAGATGGCTCCTATCAAAAACAAAAACAATGTAAAGCAGAAGATCACAAGTATCGGCAAGAGTGTGGAGATGTCAGCACCCCTGTGCGTTGTTAATGAGCAGATAAAACGGTGCAATACTGCAGGAAACAGTATGATACGACCTCAAAAATGGTTTTAAAATCGTTACCATCAGATCCAGCAATTTCTCCAAATATAAGTCAGAATTTTAAAGAGCTATCTGTGCATCTGTATTCCAGGCAGTATCCAATAGCTAAAACACAAAAGCAAGTCCAGTATCTACCTATGGATAAGTACATGAATGTGGCATATAAATACAATGGGATATCACTGAGCCTTACAATTTAGGAAAATCCCGATATATGCTACGACATAATGAAACTGGAAGGAAATTACGCTGGTCAGGATAGACAAAAGTCGCAGATGCAAAAAATAGAAGGGTGGTTTCCAGAGGATGGGGGAAAAGGGAAAGGAAAATTATCTTTCATGGTGCAGAGTTCCAGTTTTACAAGATGAAGGATGTACGGTTGTGATAGTTGCACATTATAAAGACACTTCCATGCCATCAAGCTACATATTCAAAAATGATGAAGATAGTGAATGTTATGTGCATTTTACCACAATGAACTTAGGCAGTAACTGCTTGCTTTGCGTTTTGCCTAGAGGCTGTGTGCGCGGGACTTGCTGGGACTCTAGGTATTTACCCTGCCTCCAAATGCCAGCGGCCTTCTTGATGTGTGAGAGGACAAGGGATAAGCACAGAGAGAGAAAGAGAAATCTGCTAGCAGAAATGTATAGATGTGAGAGCAGGAAAGGAACCAAGAAGAAAATAAAGACGCGTATGAATAATGTTTCAGTGGCATCAAAATCAATGCCGCAGCAAGCATGGAGCCAAGAGAACAGACAACCGGGGTGAAAACGTTTCCAGCCATAGGGACCTGATTAAATTTGGGGATCTCAGGGAAAGACCATTTGGGTGCATTTCTAATATGATCACTGCTAATTTTTTTTATAATAGGTGAATAAAGATAAAATGCTTAAGAAAAAGATAAAATGCTTAATATTACAAAATTATCTCAGATTCTTTCTGCTTTCTTTGATTATACTATTATTTACAGTTGGAGAGAGAGAAAATGAGTGACTATAAAAATCAGAATTGCATGAAATTAATTCCAAAGTTTCAGTGAAATTTGATTAACCTGATCGATTTAGACAGCTAAACTAGATAATTCAAGCCTCCAAGTGGATTTTTTTGGATCAAGTAATCATACAAAAATGAATAATCTAGTGTGGCTGTCTAAATCAATCAAGCCAAGCAAGTGTTTGCAAAATTTCTCTTTTGTTTGCACTGAGTAGATACAGTTCAAATGTATAAAGTCAGCTTTTAAAACTCCTAATGGGATTAAATTGGCCATGGAGTTTTCCATGTTTAAATTCTCAGCATCTTCTCTTAACAACTTGTTTCACCAGAAATATGGTCCAGGGTCCAGGGTTAAGGACAAATGGTGCAGGACTGTTTATTATTATTTTGTGGGCTCTTTCAGCTTTTTTAAAAATCAGAGTTCATGTCCCTGTCATGATCCTGATGTCAGTTTCTAGGTCATTACTTTTCTTCCTCCTCTTCCTGACACACATCTGGAAACGTACCAGCTATTCTATCAAACTCTGAGCAGACTTATACGGAAAGTCAGAGCCCATCATGCATTCTGCGTGAGACTGCTTCTCCCTGCTCTTGACCTCTGCCTTCCTTTCCTTCCCCTATAAACCAGGCGCCCTCCCATCTACCACTGCTGTGCAATTAGCACCAACAAAAGACAGCTTGGCAGTGCGGACAGTGTTAGAAACAAAGACGCCTCTGTGCACCTGAGTACTCCACAGCCCTCTCCTGCCTCACACGCATTCACACTTTCCCATCTCGCCTGGTTCTTACACCCCGGATCACTCTGGTTTCCTTCTCCTTATTATACAAGTGGCTGTGTTATGGTAATAATAATAGAAGCTACCTCATCAGAGCTTAGTAAGTACCAGGCGCTGCTTGAGCCACTTCATATATGAGGTCACCTCCCCATAAACCAATTTTAAGCTGAAAATACCATGATGAAAATGCATTCACAAACTCCACTTACTTACCAAACACTGCAACTTGGCCTCGCCCTCTTCGGGCTCACTCAGAACACGCAGTTTGTTTGGTAATAAAGTGTTGGATCCTCATGTAACTTCTTGGCTAACTGTGTCCATACACCACCAACACACACCGTGCACGGCAGGGTATGGATTGTCCTCCCTGCTGGCTGGGTGGGAGCTGCAGATACCGCCACTGCCCAGCACCCACAGAGAGTATTGGACACGACTGCAAATTGCTAGCCCAGGAGACCAAACTTCCAAACTCGACGTATGATCTCTACTGAATGCATTTCTTTCACTCCATGGTAAAGAACAAGAAAAGTCATAAATCAAAATATGGCAAGTTAGGGACTGCCAGTAGATATAAAAAGTAGGCATCTTTAGGAGGTAGACTACTACTGATTCTTTTAAAAATGAAAGATCCCTTTTCATTGGCTCTTTTTTAATTTTTAAAATTTTGTCAGTGCATGTTTTGCAGGACATAACCATCCTGTTCATCGTGAGGAGCTGGTGCATCTGCATCACACATTTTAATTATTTTTCCTTCCCCTTCCCCACTCTCCTCCCTGGTTTCTCCAGGCTGAAACAAGGGACCTTACTGCACAGAGGTCACCTCTAGGTTGGTAAGCACTACCTTGCACAGTGTCCAGGTTAGCTTCTCACAGTCCTCTTATTTCTTGTGGCAGGTCAAGGTGGTAACTAAGGAGTGTGTGCCACGCCCACCAGCCTAGCTGTGGCTCTGATGCTGAGGCTCCCTTGATCAACTCACCCATGACCTCCAGGTTCTGTTTGACCCAAGCCCACACCTGAGGCTGCTGCACTTCTATTTCTGTCCTGATGTTTACTACTGCGAGAAATTCACCAGTCACTCCAAATCCCAAAAGATGGTCCTCTCACACAAGGAATAAAACCAACCCTGGATTCAAAAGCTGAACCCTTTACACAGAGAGCCTTCACGCGGGGAAGAGTCCGAGCAAGAGCGGCTGATCTGCCCACTAGGAGCGGAGGTGCGTGAGCAGGGCAGGGAACCTCAGGAACCAAGATGCATTTCCTGTGCTCAGAGATCCCTGAAGTCACCGGCAGTGTCTTTAGAATCCCACATGGGGTGCCAACACTGTCAAAAGATAGGCTGACAGCAAATGTAACGATCTTAGTTCCCACGCATTCACGTATTCCCGGAGAACCAGGGAGCGTTTGGCATCACAGCAGGGTTAAGGGACCTGCAGTGTGATGGGACAACATTCACGGGCAGAAGCAGACGTGAGGTGCCAAGCGGCTGTGTCGAGGTCGCTCAGCGTTCTGCGTGGTGAGTGCACCGCTGCCTGCGCAGGGCTCAGCCCCGAGACCAGCAAAGGCTCAGCCGCGGGCTGTGAGCGTGCACATCTGAGTCAGGCGCTGCTGTCTATACAGCGGAGCCGGGTCCTTAGTCATGAAAACGGCAGTGCCGCAGGGCAACCCTAGGCCTGGCTCCACAGTCCCTCCTGGGTAGCATCAGCTAAGGTGTTCAAAACAGGATGAGACAGTAGTTGACGCTAGGACATTCCATGGTAATTTTCTTAAGACTCGATACCACTTTTTAATGAAAATTTATGTTCATGCAGAATTACAGAAAGCAACTCTGGAGTCCTAAATCCTTGAATATTATTAAAAAGCCTTTCAATACTGAACTACAACCAATACTTGTAGGGTTTCTCGGTTGAAAGCCTCTGTCTCTCTCACTTTCTTACAGAATTTTCCACTTACAAAGTTTTGTTTGTAGACCAGGGAGAAGATAGAGGATACCTGTGATCTCTGTCTTAGCCTTTGTTTCAAACCAGTTTCTAGCTAAAACGCTCTAGGAAATTAAACCTTGAAGCCTCAATTTCCTCATCTAAGAAGTGAGACAAATAATGTCTAAGTTGGAGATGTGAGGATTGAGTGAAATGATGTCTACATGACTGCGTGTGGTAGACACTAAAAAGGCTGTAAGGCAATAGAAGAGGGAAGACGAAGGTGGAAGAAGTGATGCCCTCTGATTTTTGCAGGTGTGAAGATACAGAGGTAGCAGAGTAACCTCCATGACTAACCCAGAAAAAGGATGGTGATTTTCTGGAAGAAACAGAGTTTGGTTTTGCTTGTCATTTTGCTTCCTTATTAACCTTGGAGACCTTCTTAACTGAGGTGTGAAAATCGTGTCTGCATTTTCAAGTTCTTTTCTAGGTTGCTACCTGGTTTTCTGCTCTCTTATCTATAGCTGACCTCTGGTACCTCTGGAAAGCTGTTCTGGGTGCACTCCTCCAGCCCCCTCAGAGCAAGATGACATTTTCTTTTAACATGTGATTGCAATGTTTTCACTTCAAAATATTTCTGGAGTAAGAGATAAGCCCACATCCTTTTGTACAATGGAAGGACATTCCAGGAAGATAGTTGTGGGAACTAGATTGAGAAAATACATCTTGGTTTCATAAGCTCCACTTTACATTATGTTAGAAATGTGTAAGGCTGAGAAATGATAGCAAAAAGCAGAAACATAAAAACATTTTATCTTTTACCCTTACAGAAACCCATAACTAATTAAATATGAGAACAATAGCCAACTGAAAATATGAAAGGAATGTGTGAAGGTCCAACTTCTTAGAGAGCCAAAGGTCCCTGATTTTGGTTTTCTGAAGGCTTACAGGAAGCCTACTATAGATGAAATACATTTAAGAAAATGCTAAAGGTACAGCAAGTGAAAATGTTTCACGTTAAAACCAACCTGGTGAAGGATTATATAGGTCTCTGCACTAAAGTGGGAAATGGGATATAAAACTTTTATATGCAGAAAGCCTTCAAAAAATATAAAGAAGTTGAGTGCAGTGGACCTGAAGGTGCCATATGTAAAAATAAGGAGAAGCAAGGGAAGGGTTTTCGCTTCAGCAATGAGTGAGAGGGTTCCACGCCAAGCCACAGGAAGGTATTTCAGCTGGAAATAATGGGCCCTTGAAATGCATTCCCAGAGTAAAGGAGCAAAGGTAAAAGCTACTCAGCTGAAAAATGCTAATTAGAAATGTAGTTTATGTTAGCATTAGGGGAGAGGAATCGACATGGATAATGACCTCAAGACTGTTACTTCCTGGAGAAGCCGAACCGAGAGGAAAGTTGGCCACACTGAGAACCCACTTCCTGGAGTTGCTGGACAAGGTCTGAGAGTGGGATGGTAGAAAGGAAGCAGCAGGGAGACGGCTGGCAGCTGATAGGGGGAAATACTCGCCAGGTCTTCATCACATTCCATCATTATTGCTAGATTTATAGCGGACGGTGCCTCTATCAAAACCTTGTGTATTGACAGGATCAATAAAACAACCTTTTAAATCAATACAGCAAACATATTCCACATGTTTTAGAGGCAATAAAGACAAAGTTAGTTAAGACGTAAGCCTATTTAGGTCATTTATGCTGGGCTTGATTAATAAAAAATCAAAATAGAATGAAATATTACTTTTCTAAAGAAAGATTTAGAGTTTAAAAATCAGAAGAGGAGGGCAGGCAGTGTGTACTTAAGATCTGGTAGTCTTCTGCTTAAGCTGATTAATGAGCATAGCCTCAGAGTATAAATATATATATTTATACATATATATATATTTATGCTCAACTTATACTATTAAAATTGACTTCCTATTATATTATGTATTGCCAATTACTTCCTCATGCTTCATAAAGATAGTATAATATGGGTGTATAATTTAACGTGTTAGTAATATTGGGCCATGGATTTAGCTCAGCAGTGTAAGGGCCTGCCTGGCAAGCACAAGGTTGTGAGTTCGATCCTAGGTACCAAAAAAAAAAAAAAAAAAGATGTTCCCAATATTATACCAACAAATTATGTAATAAACATATATACGTCATAGATACTATATGTGCATAATTCTAAAGATTCAATGATGATAAGAGAAATACAAATTTAGTCCTTTGCATACTTAATTGATTCCCTATATCAAGCTTGCGCCAGAAATCAGCCCCATCTGGTGAGTGCAGGTGCAGACGCAATGAGCTCAAGATTCAGGTCCCCTGTCCAGCTGAGAGCAAGTTGCTCTGCTCTCAGCTGAAGCAAAGTGCTCTGTCTGCCCATGGTCACATCACCACCGTGTTGTGCAGTCATCACAGAAACCCCTTGTGAAATCTCTGTTAAAAATATGAGAGAAAAGACATATTCCTACTCCTCGTGGTGGGAGGAAAGAGTGGCAAAGCTAACTTGCAGGACGGGGAGGAGTTTACTGAGGTAGAAAGTTGGGCAGGGACATGCCTTGCAGAGAGATAAATCTATGGTGGAGTGAGAAAGGAAATGAGTGTCTCTGCTACACAAGGTGCAGCACATACAGCCCAGCATACAGTCACAGCCACGTGTCAACTTACTCTACGTAAAGTGTGTGTTCATTCGACTAAGGTGTCTTCCTTAATTGAAGCTAAAAAGTCATCCCTGCAAGGAGACATCTGTATTAACTTTAGGAGGCAAGAAACGAGCAATCGATTGGTGTGCCGGAGATAGACTTCATTCCAAGAGCTAGTGTAGCAGCCTGATCATTCCATATCCCAGGAGTGAGTCTATCAAAAAGCAAAACAGATAACACATTTGATTCAATCAATTGTTTATTCTCAACTGTGCAAAGACAACTCAAGAAAAGCACTTTTTTACATCCTGTCTGTGGAAATTAATCTTAAAAATACTATATTTTCCTCTACAACACACATCTCTCTGATGTTACAACAGATGTAACATCTCTGTTCTACAGTCCATGTTTTTAAATTATTTTAGAAGGTTTTGAAATACCACAGTATATAACCTATTTTTGACAGAATCTTTATGTGGAGTTGAAATACGAATAACACTATAATGAAACGGTTCCACATTAAGAAATATTAGACCACTGACATTTTAAAAATCTTTCCATCAGTTTCTCTCATACTTAAAGACTTCATAATATTTTTTAATATTTTAAAAATTAGAATATATTTTTAATGGGATAGTTTGCTGAGAGCTTTGGAACTTCTTCTAACCTACTGTTTAATAATCATGTGTACAGTTGGTGTCATAAATTAACTGAATTAGAAAACCCATGTTAAGATTTACCAAGCTTCCCTGCCACCTCTCAATACTATTCCCATAATTGCTTCGTCCCTCACTCCTATGTAATTCATTGCCATGTTCCTGGAATGAATGTAGACCTCCATTTTGAACCTATGACTGTGTATCCAATACCTTGATTTAGTTTGTGCTTCTATTCCCACTACCGTCCGCTTCACCCTCTACCCCACCACGCTACACCACACCCTATGAGGAGCATTAGGTCCTTGAAGCTTAAGCTCCTGCACTTGCTCACTCACTGGCAAGCTCTCAGGTCCTGAGAACGAATGAGCCGGAAGCAAAGGTGCCCTTCAGAGAGTCACTCGCTGCTGATGTGCACTTCTCTCCCCAACCACCGCTCAGTGTCCCCTCCAAAAGGCCCCCAGTGACCCAGTTCATAGTTGTGCCCATAGTAACACTAATGAGTAAATCATCACCCTGACTCCCTTTACTCAGATTGGAAACTCTAGGGCCCCACTTATCCGCCCTGCATAGATCTAGTCTTCATGCTCCAAGACCAACGAGGGGATTTCCTCCAAGTATTAAACAACTTTCTGCCGCCGTGACCAAACACCTCAGATGAAACAGCTTACAGGGGAAATATTTATTTTGGCCATGGTTTCAGAGGTCTCAGTCCATGGTCAGCGGGAGGCCAGGACTTGTAAGCCTGTAGTGAGGCGGGGACATCACAGTGGAAGGGCGCAGTGAAGGAAGGAAGGCTACCTCAGGCACAAAGAAGAAGGGAGAGAGAAAAGAGAGCGAGAGAAAGGGGCTAAGGACCAGATTCAGTCCCCAGGGGCACATCCGTGGCCCACCTAGATATCCCTCTCCATAAGTATGATTTAACTACTCTCATAGGTGTCTCTCAAGCCAATTAACTAAATAATCAAGATTAACCATCACAAACACCATGGTCATCTCTTCAAAGGTACTGGATTGGCCTAATCAGAATAAATATTTCAAAGTACCATTAAAAATGAATGCAATACATTACATACTTTATCACTTCAAATTTTAGTGTCTTTATAGTACAAATTCCTTAGGGTTTTTAATATATGTGAATTATAACTCTAGCATCATTAGCTGTGACAAATTTGATTACTTGGGGCTAAAAAACTGCACTGGGAACTTAACTACATTGTTATGTTCTATAACTATTTGTGAATCTATCGCATCATATAAAAATGTAAGCTCAAAGCAATTCAGAAAACACTACTAAAGAAGAATAAACTGGAACAGACTCACTAGAAAATGTTAAACTATTCTGGTGGATTTTGGTTTTGTAAAATTCTTAAATATGTTTGGCCTCACACATTTCCCTTTAATTCCCTTAATATGCCCTGTGGATTTCCACAGAAATTTGAACCGTATGTTTCTGATTCATTTATACTTAACTCATCAACATGTTTGGTAAGAATGATTTGAAGCACAAAGCCTCATGAACAGTTTTTGTGGGCTCTTTTATTTTAGTTGGTAAACAACTGGAACCTGAACCCAGAAATCTTGGGCCTTCACTTAATACTCAAATTCCATAAAGAATGAGAGAGTTCTTAACTGGATCAGGCACACTTTGCCTTTGACGGTGCCCTGCTCCAAATCTTACAGCTGGGAGGAATTATTTTGATAGCTCTCTCTATTCCATGTCACTTTTATTTTAGAGGACATAAGCTTTGGTGGTGCAGAACTTGTGTGAGTCAGGGCTGAAGGGCACGCCGTCAGCGCTGTTTGCTTTTGCACATTGAGGGAAGTACTGTACCTGCCACAATACTGCTCATCAAAGGAGCCTATAAGAAAGGCTGAGCTCTCTCTGTGTACACAAAGAGAATTCAGCAGTGTAATTGAGTAATCTTTCCCTGACCTACTCACTGCAGTTTGTTTATATAAAGAGAAAGAGACAAAAATTATTAGGTGGGTTTCTGGGGTCTGAAAGAACAAGTAGAAAATTATTTAATGACTATTTTCACAAGCTAATTATTCCTTAATTGTCTGGCCTAACCCTGACATCCTTGATAAAACATGGGACCCATCCATTTCCTTGCTCTGCCATCTGGGGAAAACATACACCAAAGATCCCTGTCTGAATATTTGGAGGAAGATGTTGGTCTCTTCATTATGTCCACCAGCTACTTGCTCTCTACCATGGAACATCCGTAGGGCTTTATTTTTCTCATCAGAATGGCTGGCATTTTGTTTTTTTTTTAAAAATGAACAGCCAAAGCTTCTATTTCGGCTTTCTCCTCAAAGGCAATCCTCCAACAGCTGTCAGATCCTGGTTTCCGAGTGGCTCGTATTTATACAGACCCTTATCACTCCATAAACACGAGGCATAATCTGCTCACACTGATGTCTACTTTCACCTCCACCCATCCCCGCTACCTCCATCATCACCAAACTCCAAGCTTCCCTTTTGAGGACTCTTTGGAAACACAATCCGAGCTCTAAAAGCATTCCTTTCCTTGTGCTATTCATTGCAAATGAGAAATAAAAATCCTCTGGCTTTGTGATATATATAATTTCTGTAGAAGAAATGTAAAAACAGAGGATTAGCGTCCTGAAATAAGAATAATCCAAAGGAAATTCCTACGGAGAAAAACAGCTCTCTTTCATCAACTCTCTCAGGAATTAAAGAGAGATGAAACAGATACGCATGGTATTTAGAGGGGAAAAAATGCACTTTTCAATCCAGAGTAAAATCTACCTTCTCAGCTCCATAAATGAAGCTTCTGATCTTTTCTTTATCCGACTAGGGTGATACAACTTAGGACACAAATCAGAATGAAGGAAAACTATGCACAACTGGGTCCGGAGCCCCTCACTTCATAAACATTCCTGGGCCAAGGTATTGTGGAAAATAAGGCACTTGGGATGGAAGTGTGCTACCCTTTACCTGTAATCATTAAGAGCTTTTTCTTTCCCTTTTTACATAAATCTTTCCACCCTGTTAAAATAAAATTCAAAGGGGCCTCACTCTAAAGTGAGGAGCAGAAGGAATGTCCAGGACTTCTATACATTGTTTATTTTCAATCTCATCTTTTAAAGGTTTACTTTAAAAATAGATGATACAACACGATTAATACAGGAATGCATTGCACATGTGAACACTTGCAGAGTCACAGGACACTGGGAGGACAGGCTCAAAACACCTTCGCTTTAGTTTTGCTTTGCTAAGAGGATCACACGACTAACAGTGTATCTGTAACGCACTGTCAGAGTCCTGGGCTGATCTCCCGAGACACTTGAGACCTGCTGTCACCCAGCTGCTCGCTGGAGCACAACTCACTCAGGCACCTGAATTTCCACTTCCAGTTCAACGTTGCATCAGATCCCGTCTGAGGTCCCTGTCGGGAAAATGCCAACCACACTCTTCATACTTGCTCACCAGAAGCATCACCTTGAATTGCGAGATGCAACAGGGAATAAAGATGAATGCAACTTTCATACAAAAGCCAGGAGTCTAACAGTGGAAGAAGAAATGAAAAACCTTCTTCTGCTTCTATGTTTATAACAGTGAGGCCACCAGGAAGAGAGCAAGTCCGAGGCACGAGACTGAAGTACATGTTCAACACAACTCCGTGTGCCTGGGATTTCCTGCTGGTGGGTGCAGCGGCCGAGTAGTTTATGCATAAAGAGGGAGAAAAGATCTTAGCAGCTACACACTGAGAGCAAATAAAGGCTCAACTATTAAAGATGAAGTCAAAGAATAGTTACCCTAACAGACAGCCAAAAGTTTTCTGCTAACCCTTCCTTATTTATCATCTCACATTTCATTATAGAAGACTCCAAAACTTGTCAGCCAAAAGAAATCTTTTCTCTCTTTATGTTAGTTATCTCTAGTGTGTGTTACAGTGATGGCAAGCTGACTAACACACCAGCTCTCATTGTGACACCTAATTATTGTTGTGGCTTGGCATAACTGATGCCATCTTCAGCCTTGCATTTAACTAGTGCCCTGTATTTGACTTAGAAAAATGGAAAATTACTCAGGGTACAAATCCCATGAGAAAAGTAAAATGAGCTGTACCTACAGGAGAAAAATTAACCTGCTCAACAAAAGAAGCAGGACACAGGTGTCAACTGAAAATTAATGCAAGATTCGAGCAGCTAAATTGTTTCCAACAGGATGTCTTTTGTGAGTCTCTCTTTTAAAAGTTCTGTAACTTTTCAGTTTGGGGCCACTTGTTTGGACCCTGAACCAAGGGGTGTCTGCATACAAGTGGTCCTGAGCTCAGCTAATTAAATTCCAAATTTATCAGTTTGGCTGCTTGGATTCCTATATTGTTGTTCACGAACCCATCTCAATTATCACCAGCAAGGAAGAACAATACCAGAGTGTCCTTCTGAGCCAGTTTCCTGCTCCTCTACTTGATCTCTGTGAGACCTGAGTCCCAGAAACTTGTATCTCAGTAGTCAGGGAGAGGCTCAGTTAGGAGCAGAAGTAAGAGCCAGGTATGCCTGTGTCTCTGAGACGGGATATACAGTCCAAAGTCATCACAAACGGCTACAGCATGTGTCACACAGTGCATAATCTGGGGCTTCTGGGAGCAGGAAGGATTCCTGAAAGAAGTATAGAAGGCTATCTAGTAGGGCAAGGGGTAAAGATATAAGGCAGATTTCAGTCACTGGACCCAGAAGACAAACTCAAGAAAAGGTACAGAATTGATCATTCTTCTGAGGGATGAATTGTGAGCACTGATTAAAGTCTCATAGAGAACTTTTAAAAAATTCTCTTTTCGCTCAGCAATTTAGTGTTGATTTTTCTAATCAAAGCAAATCCTCAAAATACAGTTGACAAAGGTCTTTGAAAAAAACATGTACCAAGAAAGTGGTCTCCAGGATGGACACTGCATTACAACTCAGCGTGCATTTAAAATGAAATATGAACTATTCACTATCAAACAAGCTCCAGGCTCTTCAAGTGAAACTGTTTGACCCATTTGGCAGCAAAATAAACACAATGAGTGGTCTGTCCCAGGCACCTGTCCAAGTGTAATCACGTTACATCCTCATGGTATCAACATTTAAAAGCCCTGCCTCACCACAGCATATGGGGACATCTCTCTGACACATGGCAACCAGCATGTTACACAAACACGTTTGCCCCATGAGCCAGCCTCCACAGGTTTTCAAAAAACACAAAGTCAGCAAGTGAAGGAAGAATTTGCATGTTACAACCCAGAGCTCTACACTGGAAATGCATCACATGCCTTGAGGACTGAGGAGTCATCTCATTAATAGTCAGCTGACTGCAGAAGCATCTGCGGTGTTTTCCCGCTCAGAGGGCAGAAAAGAGGCTAGAACGGAAGAGTTTGAGCTTCAGAATCAGCACATTTTCCATTCTGCACACAATGCTTCAGTTTTTCCTATCCCTGAAGCCTTTGATAAAGTTATTGCAAACCGTCCAGATTTGTCCCTCCCCTCTTCTGTAGAAAGCATGGAATATAAGACAGAAAAATGAGTCGAGTGCACGATTCTGCTACTTGTACCTGAACAAGTCCTTTAGCCTCTCTCACTCTAGTTTTCTATTGACTAAATTAAAGGGGCTCTGAGAGGTCTGAAAAGAAGAAGGTTGGAACAAATATGTTATTCCTAATCCTAACCACCTCCCTGGGGTTAGACTCATATGCACTTCTCAGCTGAAGACTCTTGAGTATAGTAGTAAGGACTGAATATTGTTGGACACTCGCTATATACCAGGCACTGTTCTAAATGCTTTCCTTATGTAAACTGATTTAATCTTTCCCACAAACCACTGAAGCAGTTACTATTATTATTCCCAACATACGCGTGAACTGTTTGAGGCACTGAACAGTAAATGGAAAAGCTGTTCGTGGTCACTACCACATACAGTGGATGATGTCACTGATGGCTGCTGGGCCAGCGGTCAGCAAGGCCCTGGCTTTGTTTCTGGTTCATGGACCATCTAGCCAGAACCTGGAACCAAGCACATGTTCAAAACACACTGCATTCTCTGACTGACGAGCCTCGTGTTTTTTCACATGCATGTGAGTCCTGGTTCACCTGCCTACTTCACTGGCATGCATGAGACTCAATGAGAAAACACATACCACGCAAGTGTGAGGTGCTAGTCACAATATTTGTTAATGACTGTGTCGCCGCATTTGAATGGAAAGCTAAAGTGCTTTGCTTCCAAGCTCCACACTCATTTTACCCTTTCTCTCCTTCAGTCCCATGCTATGTGGTGAACTGGGGTTAGCTAACTGGAGGGATTATTATGTTCTCATTTATAGAAAAACCGAGAGGCCTTGGAGACACGCACAAGGCCAGGGATCTTGCTGCAAGGCTATCCAGTAAATTCTCCATGGAACTCAGGGGCCCGAGGGACACCTCCACTGCCAGACCACTTCCTGTTCTGTCCTGAGGTCTCCACATTTTTGGCCACTCACTCCAGCAGAACTTCCCTTCAACAGCTGGCCTGGCTGACAGTTTTCAAAATGTAAAATAATATAAGCCTGAGATATTATTATTACCACTTGCATTGAGTTGAATATTGCCCCCCTCCCACTTATGTCAGCCCTAAGCTTTAGAATGTCTCTGTACCTTAAAATAGTGTCTTTGCAGATGTGATCAGTGCAGGATTTGAAGTTGAAATTATCCTGGATTTAGGGTGAGCACTGAATTAAGGAGCAGGTGTCCTTTCAAAGGAAAAGAAAGGGAAATTTGGGTATGGAGACAGAGGAAATAGAGACGAAAGAAGACCAGGTGAAGATAGAGGCAGGAACCAGAGAGATGCAGTTACAAACCAAAGAATACCGTGAATTCCCTGGGCTACCAGCAGCTGCAAAAGGCAAGGACGAATTCTCCCTGGAGCCTCAGGAGGCAGAGTGGCTCTCCGACACTTGGTTTTCACATTTTTACCCTTTAGAACTATGAAGGAATATGTTTTCATCTGTCTAAGCCACTGGGTTTTTGGTAATTTGTTAAGGCAGTTGGAGGAAGAGGATATACTACAGCTACTGCTGAGCACATTAAGAATGAGGAAAAGGGATTTCAGTGACATTGGACTCCACCAAGCAATCAGAGATTCTAAATATAGAAGTAAAATAAAAATTTCGGTAAAATCACACCCAACGTGGTAAAAAGAGTCTGCGAATCACATTCTACACAGGAAGACACAAGCCACGACTGGCAACGTTTATTCTCATTTTTGATGGTCCAATAATTAAAGCAAAAGCTACTTATAGTGAGAGCCCTTCTCCCTCTGTGTAGCACATTTCCGTGTAATTATAAAGCAGCATGCTCTTAAAAGGCATGTTCCCATTCCACAAAAATAAATTTAAAGGAAATATTTTAGAAAAAAATTCCAAAAATATAATAAAAGGCTGCCATATTTCTGCCATGAAACAACCATTTCAAGAATTATTTTCATTACTTCTAGTTACTACTGATCTATCTAGCCCAGCTTTAAATCTATTACATAGTAAATTTCATTTAAAATATTCATTAATCTACATTTTTTTCCACAACCTAAGTAAGTAGCAACCACCAAAAATGGTTTTTTAAAAAATATTTTAACTGGATCCAATTATGTACTTTCGACTATATTCTCCTGGATTATTACCCAAATGCAACATAGAAAAGACCCCAAATTTTAACTTAGTAGGAAAAAAAAAGAGCCTGTAAAAATTTTATGCTTTGCAATCAAAGCTAGTGTTCCCAGCACGGTGCCGGCTACCCATGTGCAGCTGGGAGTGAAAAAAATCAAGGTGTGATTAAGTGGTCTTTTTCATATTACCCTCTCTTCAAGGCTTTTTAATTGGACCACAGCCATCATTAACAGTGCCTGCTCACCAGGAGCTTTCTATCCAAGCAACCAAACGAGCCACCCAACATCTGACCTCTGCCTGCCAGGCCGGAGTCTGCTACTGACACTCTCGCAGTGCCCAGCTCTGGGGCAGGGCCATTTTAATAAAAGAAAGCATGATCATCACTCTGCTTATATGCTTCCGACACCCTGTGGCTTCATGAAAGACTTATTTTTTTCCACAATACGAACAAGAAGCTCAGGTGGCTCCTCTGTTCCCTCTGCCCACCCCATGCTCTCCTCCTTTCCCTCCTTTCGAGATCCTTCCCACTGCTCACTGCAGGACTCTGCTCAGTTGCTGGGACTGAACCACTGAACTCCGCCTTCCGCATCTTCCCATAGCCACTCTGTCATCAAACGCCGCCCTGTCCCACCGAAGCTGTCTCTGTTCAGGTCACTGCGCAGAGCTCTGGCTTCAACTCTTCCATTGCAGAGCCTCTCTGATGATAGCTTGGACCAGGATCCTTCCTCTCTGCAACTTCCTCCATGGTCTCTGTCCCAGTAAATGTGTCACCAACATCCCTGACCTCGCATCATTGCTCTACTTGGTATTTAACTACATGCGATCCCCAGTTGTCCACTGGGTTAAAACTCTTCCCATAATTGGACTGCAAACCCTCTGTAACAAGCTCCATCTACGGATCTGTCTCTTTTTCACCACAGCGCGCAGCTGTAGCTCTGGACAGATCACCCTTAACACCTCTTTCTTCCCCACCAGCTGGGCCTCCTCCTCCTCTGGGGCTCATGAATACTCTTTCAGCCTGTCCCTGATTCTTCCCTGACTTTGGCTGCACAAAATCCTCCTCTTCTCTACTGTTAAGAACTTCACTAGCTCTTAAAGATCCAGCTCGGTCCAACTGGCCCAAGGATTTTCTCACTCACACTGTTGTACTCTTCACAGTGATACCCTACCCCTGAGATAACTCATTCTCAATGTCCTCTTTATACAGTGACACCTTGATTCAAGAATTTAATTCGTTCCACGATTCTGGTGTCAAGCTGAGTTGGCTGAGAACCGAACCAATCAGTGATTAAATCCAACGTTGACTTACAGGGAAATTTTATTCGATAGAACTTCCTGTCCCTCTCTCCTCTCATTCCTTCTGGCTCAGAGACTGCACTGGAGACCCATAAGCTGTATCTCATTACTAATTTCCCTGGGTAGTTCTACTTGGCCTTTAATTACTGAAATGTTTCCCTGCATAGCCCGTATGGTACTATAATCTCACCAGTCTAGGTCATAGCCCCACTCACCTTGACCTTCAGTCTTGCTCTGGTCAATACAGGATCCATGAGTTGCTTTTCTTCTGTTTCTTTTTTTAATACAAATTTGATGGCAGTGTAGTTTAGCCCTTTAAATGATTAAATCCCTTGTGCGGAATAAGCGCTCCTCCTCAGATCTGCCTGCATTTCTACCCTTGGGTTTCTTTGTCCTATCTAGGAGCAAGCCCTACTCTCCAGTGCTTCTGCCACTTCCCTTCCATGTCCTTCTTTGCTCTCAAGACACAACCCTATTCCTTTCTTCTTTAAAATTTAATTATTTTATTTTAAAGTGAGAAATAAAAATAATCAGTTTCAAAACAGGCTAGTAGGAGAGCAACAATAATTAACACATTGTGCATTGTTATCTTCATAGCACAAGATACAGGCGTGAAAGATTGTCCAACCACTTAATAGCACAAACCTTCCTTTTCAATGAACTAAGAGAAACTAGCTGTGTAACTATCCTAACACTCTTCTGTATTTTTTTCCATTTCCCTATTCCTTTCTACACCCCTGACTCCTCCTGGTCTAACAATCTTTATATAAGCCTTCTAAAAAATTATTAATAAGTCTTCTTTCCTCCTCCTAAGAACTTAATTTTGTCTCAAAATGATTTCAATTCTTGTAGTGTTATTTAGCACATATATGTTAAGGATTTCCAAAATTAACTTCCTACTCTAGTCTAAACTTTAACCCAAAACTTCCAGCTGTCACCCAATTTCCAGTGACACCTCAAACAACCCATCAAACACCAAAAAGATTATCTTTACACTGTCTCCTCCCTCTCTATTCTTTGCCTTTGTTAATAGCTTCACATTGGAACAGTTGTTTTATCTCAAACCTCACCGCCAAGTGCAGGGACTAACCAGGTCCCAACCCATTCTGCCTTTCCAGTGTCCCCTCCCTTGCTCCCTTAGCCCATCATGTGGGAGACAACTCCAGTGACTCCCCTCATATGTAGAGAGCTGGCTATGGTATTTCCTTCTCTCTTCAATTGGCTCTTAGCATTGTAAATAAGGCTAGCTGAGGTGCTGGTACATAAATTCTAAGGCCAAGGGACAGTCGTGTTTCCTCCCATAGTGTTCTCTGTACAGTATAGGTACAGGATATGAGCACAGCAGGATGTGTCCTGGAGCACCAATAGCTCTGGGAATGTCCACTGGGTACAAGCCTCAAGATAAAGAGGCTGTGACTCCCCAGGGCACAAGAGTTTGCACACCAGAAAGTGAATGAACAGCCTCCCAAAACAGTTCAGCCACTACCTTAATTAGATTGTGTGAATTGATCCTTCTGCATATCTTTATCTCTGCAATTTACAGAGGTGCCCTTCTCTCACCTGGCCAGCCAGCTCAAGTTACTCACGTAATTCCCGCCATCCTCACTGTCACTCATCCCTGGGCCACCCCCCTCCTTCACAAGATAATAAATTCTGGGAGAGGCCTAGGATCAAGGCCTTTTGGGGATTGGACTTAGGACCCCTTGGCTGTCCTTAACTTGGAATGTATCTTGGTGTTTTTACTCTCGCCGTGGGTTGCATTGGTGGTGGTAGATTGGAATTAACTTGCTGGATTCCAATAACGTCTCAATGGGATTATAAATATAACTTTTTGGATTGTGAGGAAGACTAGAAAGAGGATTACAATACTTGGATGACTGTACACAGTATTTGGGATTACAATACATCAGAAAAGGACCAAACGAGTCCCTCCCGAGAGAGCCTCTTTCAGTGGCCTTGAGTGTTGCCCTTCAAGTTATTTCTGTCTGCCAGAGCGAGCTTGTTACACACATGAACACATCTCTCTTTTGTTAAACAAAAGCAAAACAGAAGCCTCTCATTCAATCGAAGTTTCTAAGTGCTAGTGTGCATTTTACATCTTCCCATTTTGGAGTATGGTCTAGATGGAAAGGAACATCAAGAAGACCATCGTCTAACATCGGTCCGCGCAGTTTCCATTTGGGACATGTCCCCTTTTCCTTCTGTGATGCAGTGCTAAGTGCTCTCCAACACCAATCTCCATTTTTCCAGATGCAGCTCCTGCTGTGCACAAATGGGCCACATACTGGCCTTGTCTGCCTGCTTTGACTTGATCTTTACACCTCACAGCCACGGCTAAGAGGGAGCATCTGGCTTTCCATGAGATTTATAAAAATGTCCCACTTATTCCTAACAATCAGTCTTTTCATTTGGCCTTAAAATCACTGTTGTTACTGTTCTAAATGTCAACTGTAATGCCCAGTGCCTTAGCTTTCTGCCTGCAATATGATGATTATAGGAATTTTTAAAAATTTACTTAGTTGAAGGTGACCCTGGATTTTCAGGATTATTTTAGAAGACTAACAGTTGTGATTTACATGTCACATGTGCACATCAAGTCATCAAAGCAGCTCTCAGTTTATTTGCAATGTCTAATGGGGCTAATTCCTTGTCAGAGGCAGCCCAGGCATCCTGCAAGTCTTGAGTTATGGGTCCTCTTTT
This sequence comes from Dolichotis patagonum, assembly GCA_004027295.1. NCBI lineage: Eukaryota > Metazoa > Chordata > Mammalia > Rodentia > Caviidae > Dolichotis > Dolichotis patagonum. Next base: position 70,700 of record PVJX010001698.1, read on the forward strand.
CACTGGGGCTGGGGGATTGGGGCATATTTTTCAAGCTTTGTTTAGGATTTAGAAAAGCTCTTCTTCCACTCTGCCTTTCAATGTAAAGCATTACTTAATCGAAAGCTAAAAATCTGATTGTGTGTTAATGCATAAGCCTTTCATACAACACAAATACTAGAAACTGCATCTGAGGTCATGTATATTATCCCCTGGAGAGAGTTCACCAAATGCTGCAAGAATCTCCCACTTCTTTGTCACATGTTAGGGTGTTTGTGACAGCAGAGAAGAAGGCAAAATTCAAAATTGTTTAGCCTAAAACGTTTAGCTTGTAGGAACCATTTCTCTTCAGCTGCTATTTTATGCTACAGTAAGTGTTTCGGCCATTTCTTGGTGGGCATTTCAAGCCTTCTGTGAAATCAGTTTAATCTTGTCTTCTTGAAACTGCTCTTTGCAAAATCATGGGAATTGTGTTTGGAAACAATTATATGAATAATCGTGTCAGAATCTCTTTATTTTAATGGACGCTGAGCTTGTGTTTTTCTCTGCTGGCTCACACTTTTGAATGTATTTTTCATGCAAGGTCCTCAGCCATGCATTTTGCAGAACATTAAAGCACTCAGGTTAGCTGAGTTAATTTCTCACTGACCAATCAATTAGTTAGCTTCCTGCTTCAGTTTCCCTTTAGAAGACTCAAACACACACTGATAATCATTCCTATAAGCTATTAGTCCTTGGTAAAGAGATACTGTAACATGAAATCACAAAATCACTATGTCCTCTGCAAATAAAAAGCAAAGCCCTTCCCCCATTCAAAAGAAAAGCTATAAATTCAAGCCAATATAAACTTGTCAGACTTCTCCCTCTCAATTTCACACCAGGGCGTGGTGCTACACAGCTGGGGAGCTGAGCTAATAAGTGTTGAAAAATGAAAAATGCTGCTTTATGGCATCACATAAACTGGCAAAAAGAATACATTTAACTCCACCCCATTTTTGACAAACAAATGCCAAAATGACCATGCTGTAAGAATGAGATTTCGTGGTATGAGACCCATGAGGCAAGCAGAACTGTCTTATGGGATTTTCTTTTTATTGAATACTTCATATAATAAGAAGTGGCATAACATTTGTAAAATCTAATCACTTTTGGTTCCTTTTTGAACCTCAGAGGGGTCATTTCTAGAAAAACTGTTGGAAACACTACATAATGATCTATTTACCCAGTAGTGAAACAGGATTACCCCTTTTACAAGGAGACTGCACTTTCCCTTACAATATAAATACCACAGCATAAGTGCACAACTTGAGGTTCTTGAGGAACATCTTGTTCAACAAATATTTACTCAACAACTATAATAGGGTTCAAAGAATGATGCATAATTCGCATGAAAAATATAATCATGACAGCTGTTTCCTTGGGTTTGTTTGTTTCATAGATAATGGTCATTCGCTTACCTACTCATTATTCATTCAACGTTCAATCAGCGAACAAAATTCCAAGTTTACTATGTCTAAATCACATGCCCCTATCAAATCTCAGAAACTACAGCAAGAGAAATCGCGAGTTCATCAGAAGAGAAATCCTTTTGTGCAGGGGCTTGAAATAAATGGGATGAAGCCAGAAAAAAAGAGGAAGGTAGGTACATTATTGGGGTGCATTGCTTCTCTGCAAGCAAACTTGGTGCCTAAGAAGAAAGAGAGGATGCAGCTGGGCACTGGCCCCAAGGGTCCTAAGTGCTATTGGACTCTGGTATCTGAGATTTCCAATCACAGTCGTTAGCCAGCTGTGACTATCTATTCTGTCTATGCCTTCCTTGGTTTTTCACAGTTAGAAATATATTCTTTCCCCACTGGACTGGCAAAATATTTTGCCAGTAACTTTATTTAATACTCATTATTGTTATAGTATCGATCTGTACACCACTTTTCTCCTTGCTTGATAAAAACTCTTCAAGAGTAAGACCAAAGTCTGATTTATCTTTTATTATTATTTGACTGAATAAAGTTTTCAATGAATTTAACCATTACATAAGCAAATACTCATAGCTTCACAATAGCACTTATTACAGTGGTAAACAATGACAAAACACAAGTACCAATTGAGAAATCCAAAACACATGACTCACATCTGGGAGCAGTACCATTGGGGTGGTCTAAATCATGTGCAGATTAAACAATGGAGTAAAATAAATTCTGGTTTCAGCTTTTTAAGTGGAGAATTACATAAAGAAGTCACTGAAAAGCAATCTTTGTTTCAGAGTCCCAGAGTTATCTGAGTATATTTTATGGAATACAACTAAAGAACACAATTACATGAGCTATGTAATGTTATCATTTTTATGTTCCACAATTGAATAAAATGCATCACAGAGCTCTTTTCCTCACAAACAAATACAAGTTACCCATGGAGCACATGAGTTCCAGGAAAAAATCACCAGTCACTATCACCACTTTTAATGTTATTAATACTCAAACATCATAGAAATGGTAAAAACAAAAGTTTTTGTTAATTGTAGTAGATTTCAAATATGGAAATGATAATTTTAAAATATACTGTATCCTTTTCTCATAATTCTGCTTTTATAATGGGAGGGGGACCTGAAGTTCCTTGTTAGTTATCTTCTGTCAAAGTGCTCAGAACATAACTGGTAAGCACCAATAGTACCACATTTTAACTACTTTGACTCAAGTTTAGTGAAAAGTTCCTACTGCTGATCCTCAGGTAGCAACTACCAATCTTTGGGCAAAATCTCTAAATCTTTGGTGTCCGCTTGAACTTTGGAAGGTGAATAAAAATCATCACGAAGACCAGTCTACCCCACCCACAGCATCTCAAGATGCAAATGTGGATTCCTGATTTCACTCTGGAGGGAGTAAGTACACAGTTTTTAAGATCTGAACACTTCACATTTGGCTAGTGGTCAGTTCTGCATTCACATGAGATATCTGTGTACATAAATAATCACTGATTTTGTAGAAATTAAAATGATATTTTTTCATCCTTATGCAATTAAATTATGGGACCTGGAATTGTAACTCAGTGGTGCAGTGCCTCCCTGGCAAGAGTGAGGCCCTGAGTTCGATTCCTGGTACCAAAAAAGAAAAAAATATAAATTATGCTCATCACCTACAACATCACAGAGCAAGGCACAAAATACCCAGAAGACCTTGTGAGCTACGGTGTCAAATGCAAAGAATACAACATGAAGAAAGCACTCTGAAGGGTCCACCCACATAACTGCCATGATTGGCATAATCTTTGTAAAAAACAATCACTTTTCTCCTAATCTGTAATACAGATCACCACGTAAAAGAAAGGCAAAATGGTTCTTCATGGTACTTGTATTCACATGTGTGTGTGTTCACATGAACAGTTTAAATGTCGCACACTCTATAGAAATACTCACGGGACAAGATGAAAACAAGGCATTATTACCAAAGTCTGGTTTAAAGAACTCAGTGGAGGTGTGTCTGGGCCTGGTGCTACTTGAGAATGTCTTGGAGACATGTGAAACACAAGTCAGAAAGATCGCGCTTGAATTCAGACAAAATGACTAAACATTTTATACCACACTGTTTCCTTCCTTTGTTCTGTGATCAGAAGTGAACAAGTCTACTTGACAACACTTGATGACTGAGAAACTCTGTGCTTTACACAAAGCACAATTTGTAGGAAGAGAACACAGCATCCTGTGTTTATGGCCAGGGCCGTGGGGTCACCATGAAAATCACATTCTGTGGGAGCTGAAATAATCGAGGGACCACAGCTGCCATGCAGTTTCATGTTCTGTGGAAGTCTGTTTAAAGACAGAGAACACATTCTCTTCCTTGGCTCATTGTGTGGCTCAAAGGCGAGGATGAGATTTTAGTCCATGAAAGAACGTCAAAGGAGACTTGGAATTTTCCCTCACTACTTCCAAATTGGTGATAGTTTTACCTTGAGTGACTTCCAGATGTTAACCATGCGATGAACAGAATTATTCTGATGGGAGTTGCAGAAGACCATTCTTTACATATGATGATTTTAATAACCATGAAAAACATTGTATTATCTATCAGCTCCACCTGCATGATGTAAAAACCCCCAGGGGACAGGGGCCTTTCTTTTGGGGGAGAGGAAGATTCGAGCCTATATAACATACATGAACTTCTCTCTTATTGAAAATAACTAAATTAATGAAAGCTGACTATCACTTAGCTTTTAAAGCTTTGATGTTTTATACTTATTCTGTGATCTATATACAGAAATATACATTCTTATAGGTTATATTAACTTTCGATAAGCTCTTTTGATGTTTTCATATAATCTAGGTAAAAATGGGATACTAACTTGTTTTCAGATAAAGTTGAACAATGGTGCATTTTACATATTCTATTAAGACAAACAAACAATTCACACTCTTGTCAGAGAAGGCATACAGCTTTTCCAGCTTTCTTGAAATTGTATTGTGATTAGCAGCACCAGCATACTCCATGGGTGGCCTTCCTAAGAAGCAAGACATGAATCAATATTTGAATTAGTGTCAATTCACTTGTTATCATTAGCAAAATATTATTAATGCTTTTCCACTTAGACTTCAATGCTAATGAGAAGAATATAAAAATTGTCAGAAGAAAGAAAATACCTGGACAAATAATTCATCAAAGACCATCAGTGGTGCTAATTGAAGCAATCAAGTGAGAGCGTCAGTTAGGGTTCCAAAGCTGATGGCATGTTCAGGGCTTTTGTTTTTTTAAATGTAATCACTGAGTAAATTGCTCAGCATATATATCTTTTCTCCTGACACAGCTGTAGTTAATGGTATTTTTGAATGCCTTAGTGTATTATGCATTCTATAGTGACCATGAGGAGTCACAAGGAATGACATCTTGGCCCACTATCTACAGGGGTCCCGTAACGTCAGACTGCCTAGTAAGGAACACTGTGACAGACTTAGTTTGTGTAGATACACTCTATGTGATGTCACACAATGACAGAATCACCTATGAGTGCATTTCTCAGGACAGCCCTGTGGTTAGACTCTGTATGAATGCAGCTACAAAGTAATGGACAATATATGATAGAAATGAAACAAAAATTCTAAGAGAGAGAGAGAGTGGGAGAGAATATGGTGCTGAAGAATTTAAAAACAGTGCAACACTACAGGAAAACTTTCCATATCAATGTTATGATTGTTTGTCAAGTCCCAGCATGGGCAGGAAGAGGAAAAGCTAACAAAGTGGACAAATGTGTGAATCCTATGTAAATAGTAGCCGTCCATCTGGGAGCAAGTGGGCACTGCCTAAAAAAATGGAAAAGAAAAAGAGACACTTGAATTTTGAAGAGTATGCAGTAGGAGGAAGCAGGGGAGAGCTACACCTGGCTGAGGGTGACAGGGACAAGGGGAGGGACAGAAACATAGCTCCTCTGGGTCACCCTGGCATGCAGGGCAAAGGGCTGAGGTAAGACTGGGGTCTGCAGGAGGGAATCTGGGAGGTAAAGCAGAGGGGTGCTCCAGAAGAGGATCTGTTCAGGAGCCACTGCTGATTCTTGCTTTGGGATTGAAAAGTCATCAAAATGTAACAATAAGGAAGAACAAACCAAGCTTTAAAATACATAGACAAAGGCTGGAAGTTTACCTCAATGATATGGTGATTACCTACTAGGGTACAGCCCTGAGTTCAGTCTTCAGCACCACCCCCACCAAACGCACACAGACAAAGAAGATTGAAGGATGGACTTCTGGTACTAACATGAGGACTTGAAAGGAAATTAAATATTTCCAGAATGATTTGGGAATTTGAGAACTGGCCATAGGTAATGCTGAAGTGAAGAAGATCTTTTCTCCTTGGGAAGAGAAGAGAGAGCACTGTTAGACACCTGGGCACATCACCTGAGCAGCTGGTCTGTCCACTTGTCTTAGTTACTTTTCTTGTTACTGAGACAAAAATACCTGACACTGAAAATTAAAGGAGGAAAGGTTTATTTTGGTTCACAGTTTGTAGACGTTTCAACTTATAGTTGGCTGGCTCCAAGGAAGGGTGGTATGGCAGAGGACATCACAGAGGAGAAACAGTGCATGGCTGGCAGAGGGCTGGAAGGTAGCAAAGTAGTGAGGAAGCAGCCAGCAGCCAGCAGTATGCAGCGAGGCAGGAGATTCTCCCCTTTATCACTTCCAGCCTGCCTTTTGGGTGGGGTCATCCATAACCAGGGTGGGTCTTCCTATCATCCACAGCCAATAAGTGGACTAATTTAGTAATCATGAACTCTTAATTTTAGCCTCCTACAATTTAAACCTACCATCACATAATTTAATCCTAGCATCACACACCCTAGATGCAGCCACCTCTGAACACCCACCAAAGTACATGAGGTATAACAACACTCAAGAGAGACACTTCCAGGGTCTTGGCCTGCTCAGCTATGGATCCAACTGACTGTTACTAATCCAGCAGAGTAACTGCCACCAACAAATGCTCCAAGACCACTTGTTTGCCGTTTGAGGAACTCAGGTGTCTACTAGCCCCCACCCTCAGTCCATCTTTCCGTGTGCCAGGAGATCCATCTGCTCTGACAAGGGAACTAGCAGATCTCTTCTAGAGGGGCAGTGAGCAGGATAAAGTTGTTCCCCACATCTGTATTAGAGTTAGGTAACTGAAAGAGCTTAATGCCCCGGAACTAAGGCAATGTATATTGATGTTCATAATCTCATTTTCAAAACTAATGCTCAGTTTAGCATTAGTATTTTATATGAATTTAAGACTTTAAGTTTCAGGTTTTATAATGAGTAAATGAAATTGGATTAAAAAAATTTGCCCGTTAATTTACAGCATTTTTTAAATTACCTAAAGTTGAGCTATTTTGTGTAACATGTATTGCTAACATATACATGTGTTTCTCTGTCTCTTTGAATAATACAGCACATAAAAACTAACCAATGCAGAAGATATAATTTGATGTTCAAGAATGAGGAAAACAACAAACACGTAACTATTTGTCTGCATGACTAATGCAATTTCATTTAAATGTCATCATTAGAAAATAGCAAATATCTGACTCGAAATGGCTAAACTTTCAAGCTTTTTTTTTAAGTCAACAAGTGTGTCCTAAAGAATTTCTAAACACATAGCTGGATGGCAAACTAAACTCTCAATTTGTCATTTGTATCTTTGTAGAGCTCAAGAGATACTGAAAGCCTGAAAAATAGGAGGGTTCTCTTGTCTTAGGGTTTACCTTCATTTACTTGCTTTTGTCCAGTTTAAAACTGAAGTTACCAAAAGGGGACTTTTGTATCCGTGATGGGCAGATAGACTGGCTGAAAGCTAATGAGTAGCAACCAAAAAAGCAGAAGATACACTAGAAAGTAAAGGAATGTAGGAATAAAAATCTTCCAGGGATAATTTTCCCCCAAGTGTAACAGGGCAAGTGACCAAGAGCCACCAAAACAGAAGCAAAGAACCATGCTGAGACTTAACTACATTTCACAGTAGTACAGTCACATAAAAGGAACAAAACATTTTTGTTCAAATGGTAGCTTGTCTACCAGATGGTATCTCTAAATATAGTAATCTGCAACCTTCTGTTTTTTCTATAAATAGGTAACCATGAAAGGAACAGCAACAATAGCTAGGCACTTAGACCACTGTAAATAAAAGAGCACTTTGGTTAGGTTGGACAGAACTCAGCTCATTGGAATAAAGATCTTGAATATAGGAAGGGGGAAGTTCAAGGTGAAACTCCACATTCCAACTTTCAGGTGCCCACCCAGGCCACCTGGATGCTCATAGCAATGTACATTCAGCGGGAGAAAGAAAGCTGGGGTAACACAACAACTGAAGAAACCCAGGAATCCCAGTAGAGACTATAAAGGGCTACAATCAAAATTCTACAGGGTTTAAAAAACAAAAAGAGCTGGGATATGCTCTTCCTTATTTTTGAGAGCCAGTATGTAAAGGTGGGTAACAGTTAAGGACCTGAATTTTGCAGTCAGGCCCCGCTCAAGTCCACACTCAAACCTATAGGATGACCTTGAATCAAGTTCCTCATCCATCAGAGCCTCACTGGCAAAAGGAGGCCTAACAGTACAGTTTCATGGAATTCCTTTACAACGAGACTTGGTCCCTACCACAGTTAAGTGCCATGAATGTCAGTTGTTACACTCACTAAAAATACTGATCGCCATTATTATTATATCATGGTGTTCCTGATTTTTGCTATCTCAAAACTACCAAGTGGTGTCTAGCAAGGTTTACTCACAGTGAACGGAGTTTGAAGAGCAGCACTGTTATGGCTTAGTGTACAAGGTCCCCCAAGAGCCTCATGTGTTCACAGGCGGGGCTTTTGGAAGGTGATTGGGCAGGGGTGCTGTACTCACCAGCCGATTCAGCTACAGAAGAGTTCAGAGCTGAACATGCTATCAGGAAGTGAGATTTTATGGGAGAAGTGGGTCACTGAGAGGTGACCTAGAAGGATGCATCTCCTCCAGCCCAGCTCTGCCCTTCACTCTCTGCTTCCTGGCTGTTAGGATGCGAGCAGCTTTGCTCCACCAGACCCTCCCACCAAGCGCTTCCTGCCTTAGGGCCACTCAACTATGGCCTGGATAGTATAAAAACAGTGAGCCAAAATGAACCTCCCCACCTTTACGCTGTGGGTATTTGGTGTTGTATCCAGTGATGAGAAAGTGACTATGATAAGCACTCAAAGCCTTCCCCCATATGTGCGGGTACCATCCCCAGGTGGTTTCTCCTAGGATCATGGGCTCTCTTCTCACCTAGGCCCGAAAGCCATCCAGCCTTTGCTGAGGAATGCAATCTAGAGAGAGAAGTGTGTCCAGTAAGACCTGGCTATCAGAACTCAGTCCACTGTCGCCTTTCCTCCTCAGGGACTTCACCACCTGCACTCATGCTAAAGCTCTGGGGGCTTCTAAGAAACAACCCCATTTCTTTCTAATACGACCAACTGGAGACATGTAAGGTCATTCCCTCCGACACCATGGGCAGGATACTGATGAGCTTGTCTTGGCGACCAGCCTTTAACAGTAAACAGTTTGTTCAATACCTTGAACAAACAAAAACTAACTTGTAATTGCTTAAGTATGATGCTGGCTATAACGAACAGAAGGTCGCTGTTTAATGGCTAAAGTTCTACTAGGTTGTTTCCTTGATGTTTACATGAGGGAAGAGTCTCCTGCTAGGACTAGTCTTAGCACAACTTACCTGTGCTTACGCATTTATGTAAAAACAACTGCCTTTTTATATTTTTCAAACTGTAGTAAAACATACACAATATAAAATTGATTATGTTAATCATTTTAAATGTGGTTCAGTGACATTAAGTACTGAATATAAGAATGTTGTGCATCTATCACCATTATCCATTTTCAGAAATTTTTCATTATACTGAACACAAAATTTTCAGTCACTTTATAATAACTTTCCACTTTCCTTTCCCCTTAACACTGGCAAGCACTATTGTCCTTTCTGTTTCTATGAATTTGCCTATTCCAGACATTTCATACGGGTGAATAAGATAGTATTTGTCTTTTTACATCTGGCGCATTTCATTTAGCATAATGTTTTCCAGGTCAATCTATATGGTACCATGAATCAGAATTTCATTCCATATTAAAGCTGAATACTTCATGGTAGGTATATACCACACATATTGCTTACCATTTATCTGTAGAGGTACATCTGAGTTCTTTGTATCTTTTGAGTACTTTGCGTAACACTGCTATGAACTTCAGTGTGTGAAGATCTGTTTAAGTCCCTCTTTCATTTCTTTAGACCTATATGGTAATTCCATGTTTAACTCTCTGTGGAACCACTGGACTCTTTCCATTGCTGGCATATTATTTGACGTTTCTGTCAGCAGTGCACAGGACCTTCAGTTTCTTCTATACATCTTCACTGATACTTTCAAATTTTTTTTTAAAGTAGCCAGCCTAATGGCTAAATTTCATCACCGAATTAGGTCTGTTTCGTTAATTGTTTTTACAAAAAGTCACAAAGAGGAGTTATTACATAGCTAGTTACCCCGCAAGTGGACAGTTGCAAATATCTTGTGTGTCTCAAAGAACAAAGTAAAATATGGTCATATCTCCTAAGTTTCAAGCACAACACTGATGTTTCTGCAAATAAGAAATTAAACCTAAGTTTTAAAACTGCTTTGAAAACTTTACAGTAAATTCTTAGGATGTAAGCAGATCCTTACTCATGACCATCGCCTATAGGAGGATGATGCCAGTGAATATCTTTCTCGGGAAAACCGAACTGCAGTTAGAAACACCTTACACTTGACCGCAAGTACTAAAAGCTTTCCAGGTGGCAGCTGGCTGCCGCTGCGCATGCGCTATCACCTGCGAGCCAGCGTGCCTACGTATGCCAGACGGAGGTTGTGGCGGGGGCGGAGTTAGGGAGGGTGGGGAAGGAGCCAGAGTCGGAGGGGCGTGGCCTCTCTGGTGGGGTGGAGCCTAGGGCGGGGCCTAGCTGACGTGGGTGGAGCCTGAGGAGGGTCGGCCGGACGGGGATGGAGCCGGAGGCGGGCCTGGGCCAGGCGGGGGTGGAGCCGGAGGAGGGGCGGCCCAGGCCTCTCTCTGGCGATGGCGGCCGCGTGGGGTCCGGGTGGCCTGCAGCGCTGTGTGGTGTCACCGGCCGGGAGACACAGCGCCTCGCTGATCTTCCTGCACGGCTCAGGTGGATCGCAGTTTCACGTGCTGTTTCTCTGCAGCAAGGGAAGCGCCCTCCGCGGCTGTCCGGTGTTCTCGGGGGTGGCGCGGCCTGGCGACACCCACTCCTCCTCCTCCTCTCGCGGCCGGCCTGCGCGGCCTTCGCCCCTTCCGCGTGCCCGCGAGAGTCTTCTGCGCGGCCGCCAGTCTCCTGCTCTGTCCCTGTGCAGCTCGTGAGCCAGGCCACCTTGCCCTAAGGGCGCACCGGGTGTTGGGGATCCGCGCCTGTCGCCGCCGTGCCTCATTCGCCCTCGTTCTCTCTGCCCATCTCCCACCCTACAGTGAACCATGGGATTCGCAGTCCTCTTCTCTGAGAATCTCCCGGGCCAGGGCTGCAGGGCTTCCCCATGCTTTTTCTTGCCCCCCACCCCTTCCTGTCTTTGCTTTTCTCCCTCTATCAAGAAAGCCTCCAAGATACAGCACCGGGTCTCTATCCCGGGACAGGGGCATGGCCCTTCTCTGCCTGCCCCACAAGCTGTACAGTCTGTGATTACTTGTGACTTCTGAGTGCCTCCGGGGTAAGGCCCCTTCTTGTTTTAATCCTTCCTGCGCAATGCTTGGTCCAGAATAAGTCCCCAGGAAATGTTTTTGTTTTTGTTTCATAAAAAATGAGACACAGCCCTGTCCTCAGGGAGCCCACCTAAATTTAAAAACAAAAACAATTCAGTTAGTTTTGAGTCAGCAGTGGACAGGAGATCACAAGATGGCCCATGATTTTCCTGCCAAGTGAATAGTAAGGACGGAAAAAAAGCTGTGGTTAGGCATTACTAAAACATTTGGAAGACAAAAGAGTGTCAGAGTTTTCTAAGAAAGTAGTCTTTGAGCTGAGAGTGTAGGTTTCCAGGGCCTGGTGATTAGATATAGGAGGGGATTGGGGAGATCCAAACTGGATGTGGGCAGCAGTGGGAATGTTCGCCTACTCTTGAAAATGAAGCCGGGAAGGTCCAACAGCGTGTCCAAGGTCACTTGTCTATTACAGTGAGTAGTGGTGAAATGGGACTGAGCCCAAATCTCTCAAGACACCAAAAGTCAGTATTCTGGTATGCCAGAGCGAAAGCCGCTAAACTAGGTGACTATCATTGGAAATCAGTAAAAAACAGTGTTTAAAGGGAAAGACCTGATCAATGAAATAGCTTTAGATTTTGAGATGTTCAAGGTGGCAGAAATGCTTTCCAACTGGGAAATGGGGTGCACCATTCTGGGCTCCAAGGGTATTCGTTTATAAGTATCCAAATTCCCCAAGACTATACCCTTTCTTGTAGGTAAATGTATTAGTTCATAGTATGTTTATAAATAACTAGATTTTCTTTTCCTGGACCACTTGGCTTTGAGTAACTATTCTACTCTTCAATTTCAAGTTACTGACATTTTTATAACTTATAATGCATGTCTGTGAAATCCAGGCATATGCATTTGTATATTCTTACCTTTATCTCTGAACAGACAAGTCATCCAAATAATTCTGCTGAGTATGCAAGTACTATAAGAGTCTTACATATCTTAATCTCCATTGAAGTATATAAAACTCTTACTGGGAGTCGGCTTTTTTCATCAAGGTTAGAGGCTGATTTTTTTTGCAGGAGATGTTTCTTTTCTGGTTAACCCAAATATGAGTATATTAGTTTTTTTACTCTGGGAATAAGGAGCTAGCTTCTTTCTTTAATGGTGGACTTCTGAATGGATGGATGGGTATTGTTGTGTAGCATTTAGTCTTAATTTTCAAGACTGAAAAAGTTTGTTTAAAGACTTTGTTTTTTAAAAACTCTTAAAAGCTTGGAGTTCTCAGCTAAATTATAGGAACTTGGAAGAACATGCGGGAATGTCAGTTACACATTATTGACTTAATTTGAGCTTTTCTTATTTCTAAAATGCTAAAGTGGTACCTTCTTTTAGGATGATGAAAGTAAATGGTAGCTTTGTTCAAAGCTTTGTTTGCTCCCAGATCAGGGGAATCCATTGTGTTATTAGCTCCTTTTGCCCCCTCTGGCTCCTTTTTCCACAGTATTTCGCTATTGTGACCACCTAGCTTAATGTCTGGGTCCCACCTGGCAGTGTCAGGGTCTAGGAGACCCAAATTGTGTGTCTTATTTGTGGTTTGTTCCCTATATGGTAAGTCACCGTGAGTTGACTAACTTGGATCTTGATGAAGTCACCTGTAACTTCCCTCTTACTTGAATTGCTCTCTATCTTTTTGCTTTTAGCTCTTTTGCAGATTCAGCCTCCTCTTTATGGCCATTAATGATGGGTTTCCTCAAAATTTGCTTTTAGGACTTGTCACTTTGCATTTTCTCCCCGGGGTAATTACAGTCCATACAAGCACATAGATTTGTTTTCATTCATACACAGTAGATGCCAACGTGTATCTCCATTTTCTACCTCCTTTGAGTTCAAGACATATTTACCTGTCCGATAAACATTTCATTCATTAATCCATCCATTCAAAAATATGTCAAATAGCTGCTGTACACAAGAGGGTTTTCTAGGCTCTAAGCACATAGCACTGAATTAACCAAACAAAAATCACTGTTTCCCTGGAGCCTACCTTCTAGTGAAAGAAATAGCTAATATGGTAGAAGATAGTATTCCAAGGGGTGGGGTCAGGAAAAGCCCAGAAAGATGTGAGAGAGACAGTTTTAAATAACAGAATCAGGGCTGGCCTCAGGATAAAAATGATGCTTAACCAGCTAGGCTTAGATGAGCAAGTTATGTGAATACTGGGTTAGGCTACTACAGGCCAGGAAAAGCCAACAAAGGCCCTGGAGCAGGTTCCCTAACATGCTCTAGGAACGGTAGTCAGGTTGGAGTGCCTGGAGCTGGAGAAGGCGGTCTGGGGAAATGTCCAGGGCCTAGCATCCAGGCAGTGAGGAGCAGATGGTCTTCATAAAGGCCAGATGGTAAGCACTTTAAGCTTTGGGGACCACTTGAGATCTCTGTCTCCTAGTCTTTCCTTCCTGTCTTCCCTTCTGTTTTGTTTTATTGTTCTTTTCTAAAGACTTTCTAAAACTATGGAGTTCATTCTTCCCTTATGGTCCTGTAGGCTGGATTTGTCCTCCCCTCTACTGGGCTAGTCTTTGCCTTGGCCACTCCCAGAAGGAAACCTCGTAACCATTAAAAAGAGGGTCTCAGAGAGAGCCCACCCTCGGGTACTTTGTGTCCCCGTCTTGGAACCAAGTCCCTCTTAAGAGCCCAGCAGTGCTTTCTGATCCTGGTCACCAATGGCCCTCATGACTAATGCTGCTGCGTGCTGATTTGCCCTCCTTAGTGCCTCTAGTGTTGATCCCTGTTCATACTGCTGCTTTCCTAGTGCAGGCATCTGTCACCTGGGCAGTGCCTCCTGAGCTCCCCACATTTGCACCTGTTTACCCTCGTCCCCAGTTAGGCCCATCTTCACACAGCATGTCCTCAAACATCGTGCGAGGGATCTTCTTGCTCCTCTGTTCTCTAGGACTTGCATGGTTCCCACCTTGCCTTGCAGTGACTCAGTCTCCCCAGCCTTCTCTTGCAGTCACTCTTCCTGTTCTGTCCTCAGCAACTGGGCTTTAGATGTCCTTGCACTTCCACCTGTCTCAGGGCTTAGCTGCCGCCTTTCCTCAGGCTCTTGCCATGCTTGCTTCGTCTCACAGCTCTGTTGGAAGCCCGGGCAGTGCTGTTCTCCAGTGAGCAGACAACGCAGTTGGTAAAACAGAAGGAAGCTTGTGGCCCTGCAGAGCCCACACCAGTGAACTTGTGCCTGCACTCAATCAGTGGGGTCTGAGTACCATGAACGTTGTGGTCCCAGCCCCTCATCTATGCCCAGATTGCCTTTGTCCTGTGTATTTGCTGATGATCTGAGCGATGGATCTATGCTTTCTTCTCACTGTGAGCCGCAGACTCCATGACTGCATGACGGTAGGGACACCGTGTCCCCCCTCAGGATGACCCCTCTGCCAGTGAACAGCCTGCCTGGCACATTAATAATAGATCATTTTGAATTGCTGTCTGAGTTAATTGGTTAAGAAATTAAACTAAATTTCATTGTAGAATTATGTAACTTGGACCTGTACTTCATTTTTTTGTGCAAATACGCATTTGGTTTTTCTTTTTTAGCTTTGAAGTAAATAATCATGATTTGGGGTCATGTAAACATGTTACCAAACTTTCTAATTTCTTAAAGTTAAAAATTAGAATTCCCCTTTGAAGAACTGTTACTGTTACAGTAGAGGGAACCAACACAATTTTATTAGGTTGTTCCAACTACAAGAATTTATTCGTCACTTCAGAAATTTGTTACTTTTAAGAGTAAAATAAGAAACAGTACTGTTAAAATTGGCTACAGATACAGAAATAAATTTTTTTTCTAAAAAAAAATCAATCTATTTTTGTTCAAATTATACCCTTTAAACAAACAAGGAAAACTAAAAATCAATCTTAAAGCCTTGGAAGTGATCAATAATATAGCCCAGAGTAAAATCATCCAAATTGTGACTAGCTATTGATACCTGATCTCTTAACTCACTAGTAAATGAGTTTCTAGACAGAACTATCTTATTTTTGTGTATGACTATTATAGAATCTCTTATGCCAGCCTTTGTGTATGAGGGTTGTAAACTGTGGTGAAATGCCCGTATTATTAAAATGTATGTCATATGCTAAACTTTGTAATTTCACCAGGCGATTCTGGACAAGGACTGAGGAGATGGATCAAGGAGATTTTAAATCAAGACTTAACATTCCAGCACATAAAAATCATCTATCCAACCGCTCCTCCCAGGTATGCACTGATTATCTCACTTCTCAGCTCTAAGATATAGATACATAGAGATGTATCAGATAGTTTTTAATTCTGTTTTTAAGTAATTTTAAATTAGGATCTTTTTCCACCATGTATTCTTTATTTTGGGTAAATTCTGCCAGGTGAATAACTTCCCTCCTGTAAAGCATTCCCTACATCTTGCACCTCTTCTAAACCTTTTACCTTCCCCTTACTCATCCCAGCAGAAACTTGATAAATTCAAACAATTTAGATAAACCAGCCTTCATAGTCTCCGAAAGAGGGTCTTATGATGTTCTTTCTCCATTTAAAAGGTTTGTGTAGAAATAATGCTTGTTGAGTCCATAAAACAGAATAGAAATACGGAATTGACTACTTAATAAATATTTAAATTATATAACCTATAGATCTGTTTAGCAGAATTCACAATAATCACACTTGGGTAGGTTTTTTTTTTTTAATTGAAAATTTTATGGCAGAAAAGAAAGAAAGCTAGTTTTCCTATAGACAGCATCAGCAAGACAAGAGAAAAATTTGCAACTCACAGAGAGCTGGCTCCTCCAGAGACAGAGAAGCCAACACTCCTATAGTTGTGAAGTCAGAAGCTGCTTTTTATAAATATTAAGTTATCATTAACGTAGTCTTTTGTTCTGAATATATGTTGTAAACTGAGGTTTACAGATATTTTTGTCTAAGCAAAATAATGTGCTGAGCTATGCAACCCAATCTGATTTGTCATATCAGTTCTTGCTTTGCTTCTATTAAGCACACTGTGTGTTTCTATGGATGCTCTGCTTTTTTTTGTTGCATTGACTTAGGATGAAGAAGAGAGAGCCAGGACTTCAAGGATCTTCTTATATTCATTAATAAGAATTTACTTACCTAGTTGATAGAATTGAAAGAGGTAAAACCAACATGATAATGGAAGGTAGAGGAGTCAAACAGTTACAACTGTTTTAATAAAGCTTTAGAAATTTGGTAGCACAGGTAAGAAATCTTGTTAGCCAGTGAGCTACTTTGTGCTGCTCAAAGGAGGTTCCTATGTAATGCACCTTGTTTAATTCTCTTTCCAGTAGCATCTAGGGAGGCATGAGATAGATATGCACCTTCTGGAACCCTCAAATTTTTTTCTTTGAACCCTGGATGTTTACACAGAGCTCCATCACCAGCCCTTTTTAAAATTCTTTATTTGTGAGAAAGGGTCTCACTAAGTCACTAAACTAACCATATTGACTCAAGTCTTTGATCCTCACAGAGTGCTGGCTAAGGCTCATATTTTGTACTTGTCGATTAATACAAATGGACTCAACAATCTTTTTGAAAGCGTGTCAGGTTTTCATCCATTGACATTTTGCTGCACACTGTCTCACAATGTCTTGCCTTTATCTTTCATCATCGGTGAAGCCTTACCATTTTCTCTTAGTCATTTTTCTCTTGTTGCTGGGACAAAATACCCAACACCCAAAGTTAAATGAGGAAAGGTTTATTTAGCTCACAGTTTGTAGAGGTTTCAGTCCATAATCGGCTGGCTCCAAGGCAGGGTGACACATGGCAGAGATGCAACCATCCATGGTGACAGAAGACAGCAAAAGTAACAAGAAAGCAGCAAGACAACCCTCTTTCTGTCCCATATGTCCCTCGGGGTGGATGTAACAGTCACACCCTTAATGGCCCAGTACTGGACCATGAATCAGTCACAAACTCTAGATTGAGCCGCCTCTGAAAAGCCTGCCTCCCCAAGACTGCATGAGGCTTTGGGGGGACATCTTGACACAACCCGTAACATCTGACCAAGCATGCTAGTCCTACCACCTGCTGCATCCTACAGGCATCTCTCACCTGGCTTTTTAAATTCATCCATGGATGCTATTTAATTGGTATGCGAGCTTCTTCAGCCTGTTTCTTAACCCATTTTGGCCTAGAATGGGCAGAGTCTCTTTTCTGTGAAGCGATGCTTAGTATTATGTAGCTTCTCTCAAGCCAAGTGTTTATGGAAATGAATGCAAATTGAAGCCAAAACAGGTGAAGCTTTTTATTAGGGTACACAAAATGCCACATGTTTGGGGACAGGTCATGATAATTTACTCTTGCTAGCGTTGTTTCCCAGTTGCGATTGTCTCCTTTCCATCTGAGCATTTTCCATGGCGATTGTAATTTATAGTCCACCTCTTGTATGTGCTCTAGTAGCTCATTTAGCTTTTAATTTATATTTCCCTAATATCGATGTTGAGAGCACTTTCACATGTTGATTTAGCCTTTCAGTAGCCCCACCAGATGCAACCACTCAAACTGATTACCAGTGCCTTCACCTGGCTGTCTCTGTCTCATTGCCTCCTCAGAACTTTATACAGTTTGTTGTTGTTGACTGTATGAAGTCAGAGATACTTTATTTCTGTCTGCAGTTTAACTCTCTTAGTACTATCTCATGGACATAAGTCTTCATGTTTCTTGAAAATAAAATGGTGATAAACAAAAACATTAAGAGTGTAGCTCAGGGAGTATTGATAAATGTGTGCACCCGTTAACCTCAGGCAAAATGGAGTGTGTTCTCGTCAGCCCAGCGTTTCTCTGCCTCTGTGTAGCTGGTTCCTGTATCCAGTGGGCTGGGGGATACGGTTTTTCTAATTTCTATCACTGTAGCATAGTTTTCACTGTTCCTTCCATTTCTGTTAAATCTCTTAACCCTATGTCTGGCTTGGTTCTCTAGGCTTAGTGTTTTTGTGTTGCACCTGTATATGTCTCTCGATAGTTGCTTTTTAAAATTCTAGTAGATAGTACCACAGTTGTTTTCTATTCTGTTGCTGGTAGACACCTGGCTTTTTTCTAGTTCTTGGATCAAATGAATATCGATGCTGTAAATACTCTTGTACAAGTGCTTTATGTGAATATAGTTTCATGGCTTTCTCTAGACTTCTATCCTATTCATTGTTCTTTGTTCTAATCTTATGCCAGTGCAAAACGTGTGGTTATTATAGCTTCATAGGACATTTTGATAGCAAGTGGTGCAAATTTTAATCATTCTAAGTTCTTTGCATTTACATGTAAGTTTTAAAATATGCTTCTTAATTTTACAAAACACCTATTTGAATTTCGTTAGAATTATATGAATCTTAATTTTAATTTGGGTAAAACTGATGTCTTCCATAGATGCATGTGGTATGTTTTACTGTATGTTTAGATCTTTATTAGTTTAACTTAGCAGTAATTGAGAGTTCTCATAGTAGAGGACTTTTTCTGAATTTATTTACAAATATTTTGTGTTTCTCGTGCTGTCTTAAATATTTTCTAATTGTTGCTAGTATATAGATACAAGTTTTATTTTAGTGTCTTGTTCTTGTGCCCTAGTCTCTTCCTAAATTCACATATTGTTTCTAGTAGTTGTGTAAGAACATCTCTTTACTTTTGTAGACAGCTTTATCACAGGTGAGTAGTCACGCTGCTGATTCTTTTCTGCCCCTTGCGCCCTTTATTTCCTGTCTTGTCTTCTTGCTCTTGTTTGAACTTCCAGTGCCATGTTGAATAGAAGGGAAGAACTCTTTGGAATCTCAGAAGGGAAGCATTTAGTTCGTCACCATTAAGCGTGAGGTTATAGGATTTTATTGGAGGTACCTTTTATTATTTTGAGAACATTTCATTCTTTGCCTGAGAGTTCTCTGTGTTAAGTAGGCCTTTGCTGTGTCCCTTGAGATAAGCAAGGGTTTTCTAATCGTTCAGTTTATTAGCATGGGAAATTACCCTGCTGGATTTTTCAAATGTTAAATCACAGTCCTGGGAGAAATCTTACTTGTTCATAATGTATCATCTCTCTCTCTTTCTCTCTCTCTCTCTCTCTCTCTCTCTATATATATATATATATATATGTATATCTGAATTGCTATGCTTCTATGGTACTTTGTCAAAGAATTTTACGTTGTTCGTGAGAAGTACAGTACTGTTAGTTTTCTCTAATGTCTTTTATAGCCTTTTATCATCAGATTTATAGTGGCCTCTTAAAATATGTTAGGAAGTGTTTCTGCTTTCTGAGAAAGTTTGTGTTTATTCTTAAATATTTGACAAAATTTATCGGTGAAATCATCTGGAATGAGTTTTCTTTTGTGAAGGTTTTGATAATAAATTTAATTTCTTCCCTACAGCCAAGATGTTCATATTTTCTACTTATTTTGGGGAGGGTAATGTTAATAATTTCTGTTTTTCATGGAATCTTGATCTTTTATTTAATTTGCCAAATTTATTGATCATTTTTATATTTTCTGCTAGTGCTTTTAGGGTTATGTCGATCTTTTACTTCATTTCTGATAGTAATGCTTTGTATCTTTTCTCCTTTTTTCCTCCGTTCACTTTTCCAGGGGGTTTCAGTTTTGTTAACCTTTTGACAGAGCTAACTTGGGCTGCATTAGTTTCTCCCCTTGGCTTCCTGTTTCTTTCATGTCAGCTCTTCAGTTTCATGGTTCTTCTCATGTATGCCGAAGCTACACGTTTCTCTCTACCACTACTTTAGCTAAGGCTCACTTTTTTCTTTGTGTTATTATTTATATATTAAAATTCATGTTCCTAGTCTTATTGTTCTGCAACACACAACCCCACATGACACTTCTCCTACCATCAGAAGCCTCGCAGCTGGACACTGAGAAAGGGCAGCGGAGCAGTGACTGACCCGAGCCCAGGGACTGGAACCTCCAGAGCTGGCTCCTGCCTGCCATCGAGTGTGGCCTTTGGGGGGTCCTGCAGGCTTCCTTCTGGGACACCTTCATGAGGCTTCCCCATGGGAGCTTGGGCTTTCCTGCTGTTTTGGTGATTGAGTTCAAGAGCACGTGTCTTCAGAGAGCCAGGAGAAAGCTGTTTTGCTTTGAAGAAGGTAGTCGAGCATTCCAAGTCCTGTTTCTTCGTTGGTTGACAAGGCTCGCCAGGCACGAGGGGCAAGGCTGCAGCCCTCTGCCCAGGACCCCCGCCTCTGGGGGTGTCAGAGGACCAGGTGCTCTTGAGACATGTGCTGTTAATGTCCATCTGTATCTTCATTCCATGGTTATCAATTGCCATCTTTTAATTTTCGCACCTGTCTTACAGCTTTGCACATGGTCTGTCTTGTCGACTGTGCCTGTACATTTTTGTGTCTGGATTTGTGCAAATGTCATGATTTCATAGTAGTTGTACTCAAGTTTTGTCTATGCATAGTGATTGTTTTTAATGATTTTACAGTACCAATACCAAGGCATGGGTTTTAAAACTCCTTTTAGTTCTGTCAGTTTTCTTATTGTATTTTTAGGCCACGTGATTAGGTACATACCTATGGAGATATCATTTTCTTCATCAATAGCTGCTCTTATCTTTAGAAATGGTCACTTTTCATTGCTAACAATGCCCTGAAGTATAATTTGCTTAATAATAACATAATATGCATCAATTTCCATGCTTACTCTATATGATTTTTCTCTTTTCACTGTTAACCTATGTATATCAGTTGTATTTAAAAGGCATTTTAAATATATAGACAATTTGCAGTTCCACTTGATTTTTCTGTTTAATCTGACAGTGTGTCTTTTAAGTGATTTGCTTAAGCCACGTAAATTTAGTTTAACATAGAATTGATATGTGTGGATTTCAGCCTATAATTTTTGTTCCTGTAATCTCATTTTTTTTCCTTCTTTTAAATTATTTGGACATTTTAGTACTTCATTTTAATTTGTTCACTTTTTCCTCCTGATTGTGGTATGGTACAATATATACAGTGGTCATTTCTCCTTCTTAGAGTTAATTTTTATCACTTTTAGTGGACTGTGAAACCTTAAATTATGCAGGTCCTTTTATCTTTTCAGTTTATAATTATTTTGGGTATTACATCTATATATGTAGAAAACTCCACAAAACTGGGTTATACTTTTTGGTTTTGACAGTCATACATGTTTTAAAGCACTTAAGAGAAAAGCAGTAGTCTATTATGCCTTACTTGTGGTTTGTTAAGGCATAATGTGTTTTGACTCAATTTTTAATTACCATTTTTGTTATAAGTACTCTTTTTCTTCAGCTATGTTTAGTAAATCTTTTTAATCACCTAAGTAGGAACATATTAAGTGAAAAAAAATCAATTATTTTGCTGTATTAATTAAAATGGAAAATAGAGATGTATTTTCTCATGTTAATTTGGAACCCAATAAAGATTTTTATTTCTATGACATATTTTGACTATATTTACAATTAATTTGGGTTTACTATTGCAACTTCCATTTTTTAAAAGATAATAATTTTTTAACAAGCTAGCCATCATTTATATGATGATATAATTTCTGTTGTTGTTTTGAAAATATCATAAAGCTAATAGAATTTGTGTAGTTCCCCCTACTTTTTGATTCAGTGTTTTTCCACATAAAATGCATGTTTCTATTTTTAATTAAATATGTGCTCTAAACTAGGCCTAGGCACTGTTAATTTAGACGCAGTACACAATGGATTTGTCTTCATGCTCTTATTTAGGGTTCTTATCTCAAGCACACCTGGAGATTCCCTCGCCTGGCCCCAGCAGATCTGGAGCAGGAGTTCTATTAAAAACAGCTGTTTTGAGGAAATAGTTTACTTCTTTGCTAAGTCTTTTAACTAACATTTAAGTGCCTATTATTAGGTAAAAACCTGTGATTTCTTTATGAAAAAAATTTTAAAGCAACAAAAGAAAAATTTGACCATTTTCTAGAAGTTTCAATGTGGCTTTTATCATAACCAAAGCCAAAAGATATTCAAAGACAAATAAAATAATTTTAGACATTGTGCTATTTTGAGCTGACACAAATCATTCCCAAGTGACAGTGATCACCGATTGACATTGTCATTCAGCAAAGCTCATGCAATATCCGCTATGTGTGCAATATGATGAAAAAAAAATACGGTGTCTTTAAATTTAAAACAGTTTACTACATTGAAAGACACACTGCTATTAATCCCTTTCAAAGTACCCACCTCACTCTGAACCCACTTATCCCACGGCCCTTGCCACTTTCTGAGGCAATTCTGAAAGTCCTTTTCCAAATATCTTCAGTCGCACTGTTGTGGCTGCCTCAATGTCCTGAACGGACTCGAAACACCTTTCCTGGTCGCTTTGACTTTCGGAAAGAGCTGGAAGTCAGACAGTGCCAGGCGTGGTGAATAAGGTAGATGAGGTTGCACTGAGATGTTTTTATTTGACAGAAATTACTGAATGATTGAGCAGCCAAAGCAGTGCAACTAAAGACACTCGTGAAAGAGTGGGGGATTCACGCAGTGTTTGTTTTTGTTTTTACTGTCATGCTTTTTTTCTTTTTAATCTTAAACTTTCACCATATTTTTCAGTCATACCCAGTCTGTCAGGCTTTGTTCTTACCTGTGAAAAGATAAAATCTTTATTCGCAGGGGCTCATGCAGAGACAGAAAATAAGAAGAAATGAAACACCGTCCTTTCCAGCAGTGACAGGTGGTATTGGTACAGTTAGGTGGAACAGTAGGGTAGGGAGTCGGTGTATCTGCTGCAGGGCACAGGGTGGGGAGGGGGTCACAGGAGAGTCACGGGAGCTCCCTTGAGAAGGTGACATTTGAGCCTCGGGCTTCCACTGTGCAGAAAGCTGGTGAGTAGCACTCGGAGTGGAGGCCGCAGATCCAGAGCTCCTGCGTGGATAATGAGAGGTCCGCTGGAGGAAAGTTAGGAGGCCAGTGACCCAGAGCCCACGTGCACTGGGGAGTCCCTAGAGGAGAACGAGCCAGGCCGCTAGCTTCGAGGTTATGGATGGCCTTCTGTTTTTAGGCCTTTAGGAGGACCAAGATCAAAACAAAAGTAGCTGTCGAGCTAAAAGTCTTTTAGTTTTAGAAAACCTTGGGCACTTTTTTTCTAGCTTAATATTTTACCCATGTGTAATGGGTTGATTGATTGATTGATTTAGGAGCCACACAGATGTTCTTTGCCAAACATATTTATTTATTGTGGTAATGTCTGAGCTGTTTTATACCAGCTCATAAAGTGATTTATTTGAGGAAGAAGGTGAATGAGTATAACATATGTGCCAGGTTTTTTTTAGCTGTTTAAAAATCTGTCTTTTATGCTGTATTTAAAGGTTATTCTAACATTTTAGAAGACACGCATGCTTGATTATCATTCTTAGCACAATAGTTCTAAATTATCCTTTTTCTCATTAAAGTTTCCTAATTATCTCCTTTGAACAGAAAATTTTAATTTTCTTGGAGAAGTGAGAGAACTAAAAACCACTAAATTAGTAAAATGCTTACATTAAGACTTTACTTCTGCGGACTATCTATCTCTAATTAATTAAAGAAGGTACTTTCAGGGGAAAAAAAGTAAAGCGAGTGTCATTTTTTTCCCATTAATGGCTCAGTTCCCAGAATGATTCACTTTTTAGCCTATGATATCATCCTTATTTAAGTGCTTAGACAGACAAATAAACACTTAGAGAAAGAGCAGAGCAAAATGGAAAAGGAAGTAGAAATAATTCAAAAGGGTAACAATCTAATTTGAACTTTAGAGTGCTGTGCATTCAGTTTTGATTTAGAACTTCACTGTGATTTCAGTGACAACGTGAATACAGTCTGGGCCTTTGTTTGGGCTGACAATGACAGTGGGAAGCACCTGCTTTGATTTTCAGTGTGTAAGAGAGCTGTCCTAAAGTTTCCTGGGAGAAGGCTTGAATGCTTTCTGCTTTCTGGTTCTTCCCCATCCCAACCTGGCTGTCTCCCTGGAGCTGAGCAGCTTCTGGGGTCAGGAGGTGTAGAGGAGCTGGGGCAGATTTAGGCTCCAGAGCCTTAGCAGATAGGTGATGCAGGAATTCACCTTCTCCACACCAGAGAGAAGCCTCACTGAGAATACAGACCCAGAGAGCTGTCTGCAAAACTCTGCCATCTCCGCTAGTTTGGGTCTTCAAATGTTAATTTTCCAATGATCATAAAACATTAATTAGAATTCCAAAAACATTTTTTTAAAAAGAGAATTATTTCAAAGTATTTTAAAGGTTGGTTTAAGGATGTAGTGGCGCACACCTGTAGTCCCAGCTACATGAGAGGCTGAATCAAGAGCATCACAAGTTCAAATCCAGCCTGCGCTACTTAGTGAGACTTTGTCTCAAAATTAAAAAATGAAAAAGGCTGGAGATGTAACTCAGTGGTAGAGCAGTTGCCTCGCATGTGTAAGGCCCTGGTTCCATCACTGGCACCATCAAGTGAGTGAATGAATGAATGTTTGCTAAATGTTCAGGTTAATTCCTTGGGTCAATGGTGAAGAATAATGAGTGCCTAACAATAGCCAGACCGAGTAGAAAAAGCAAGTTATGAATGGTAGAAGAGAGGTTTACCTTACATGACTTCACAACAAAAGTGTACTAAAACAATGGTAATATGGTCAGTGCGACACTAATTCATAAACAGATGATTGGAACAAAGCAGGGTCTTTCTCAGTCACAGTTCCTCATCTGAATCACAGAACACAGAATAACATTATTCAATTTTTCAACGCAGCCTCGTCTGGCAACACTAGATGCATCAAGTCTGCTACCCGTAGTGTATGTCCTAGGTATTAGGGTTGATTCTCTCAGAGAACCCAGAGAGAAATTAATTATGGAGAACAAAATTAAGCCCTTGGCAGAGGTAAGTAAGGTTTTACCTCTGAGACGGGTGTGTGGCTGTTTCCGTTCCTCAAGCACAGTTGCCTATCCAGGTGGGACACAATGGATTTGAATTCTTAGGTAGCTTTGTGCATAAAAATAAATTTCCCCCAAGATTAAGATTTAAAAATCCAAACAGAAAACTTAAAAGAATATATGGGGTTCTAGATGTAAAAAGCTTTGGGCTGGAGAAAACTTTCTAAACAAAATAGGAGAACCAGAAATTCAATTTTTGGAAAAAAAAATCACATGAAATGTAAAGTCTTATCTGGCATTAAAAAAAAGCTTAAATAGACATCAGTGTTCAAAAATAAATTTAGAAAGCAATACTTGAAAAATAGATGACAAATACTCATCAGTAATAGCGAAACTGCTCTTCTAAGCTAAATAGAAAAGAATTAAAACCTCAATAGAAAAAAGCCCAAGTTGGCTCAGGCCCCAGGAAGTCTATGGGAGTTGCCTGCCTTCGGAAGGGTAGGATGGGCTTTTCGGGGGAGGGGGAGGGAAAGGGCGTGTCCTGTGTTATTGTGGAGATCGTGGTTGTATTATCAAAAATACTTGTCTTTATATTTAAAATACATACATTTGTATATGCAAATTATACCTCAAAAGGTTGATTTTAAAGTTCCAGCTGATGCCCTTAGAAGACCTTTAAAAGCATGTTAACACCTTTCCCATGAGTGCTGCAGACGGAGGGGTGTTGTCCTGCCTGGGTTTTTGGAAGGTGAGTTTTTACAGCTTTTATGGCATCAGCTTTGAAACTTAAGGTAAAGATGGCACCTTGTGATCCAGCAATCCCGTGTCACCTTCTCTGTTCCACAGAACAAAAGTTCCTGCACAAACCCCTGTAGGCGTGTATGTTTAATGCAGCGTGGTTCTTAAGGGGGACGGAGGGTGAAATTGTGCAGATCTTTATCCCAGAGTGTGATAACGTCATTTCAAAGCTTGGGTGCGAACTGTATGAGATGGGAGAGTTTCTGCGCAGTATTGCTAGAAAAGAGCATGATACACGTAAAAAAGGCGTATTTTCCTCTCGGAATAGCAGGGTAGTCCTCCAAAAAGTCCTTTACATGTATTAGTGTGTGTTACACAGTTGAAGGCTGCCTTCCCAGAGCATTAACATGATTCATAGTACAGAGGATAAGAAACGTGAGCAAGGGGACAGGAAGGACAGAGGTGAGCTAACAATTGGATGGACAGGACAGCGTCAAATTAACACATGCACGGCAATTGAAATTGGTACGTATCATGCCATCTTTGTAGAATGTTTGCATGACTTGGGGGTAGGTTTTTAGGCATTGACTTGCACGGATATTTATCTCATAGATTCAAATTTTAGAAAACTTGTTGCAAGTGCTATTTATAATGTGATTTTGTTTTCTGAACAAACAGAAGATTCCCCCGTATGAATTTTGCTCACTTTGAGTCAGGAGACTTTTTGGTTTTCAGGTTTGCTTGAGTTTCTGAGAGACACTTTCCAAACACAGTCCTCCTGACCCTAGGCTCCTGGGAGCATTCCCACTTGCTGTCTGCCTGCAACCATGGAGAAAGTGTCAGCATCTCATTCCCTCCAGGACACCGAGGGGTGTGGCCTGAGGACTGCGCGCTCCAGCTTCTTGGGTTTGCCAGTTTCCTTGGGTTTTCACTGGAGAAGATGGGAAATCACATTCATGCCTCAACTGGGGCCTTACAGCCCTTTGATTTGTTTGTTGGCTTTTTGTTTTCTTTTTTTGGTGTTTCTGTCCAGCTGCACATTTCATGTTTTTCACCACTGATTTGGGGCCGCAGTCTGAGAAGTGTGCTGGGGTGGGAAGAAGCCTATCTGTGGTCATCAGAGGGAAGGGTCACCTGGCTCGGTGTAGATTTCTTTCCGTCATGATGGCTCTTTCCTGGCCGACCATTTTCCATGGTTTTCTCATGTATAAGAGAAACCCTGTTTTTCACCATTAGAAGAAATTAGGACTCACCAAGCGATGAGCAGGACCTTCGTCAAGCTCCCCCACTGGTACCATGGGAGAGCCTTCATTCTCCGCATCTGTCCGGTGTGTCCCTCACATACCTCTCTGGGCCTGCACCCAAGGGTCTCTAGGTTTGCTTCTGTTCATCCTTCATTTACCTTTACCAACAGGGGGCTTGGACATAGAGCCGAACTCGACTGTAATTGGTTAAAAAGAGTACCGCATATATGTTTATGTATTTAAGTGTGTATTCCAGAGCACTAATGTGCAACAGAATGGATTAAGATTCACTAGGCCTTTAATCGCCCGCATTTGAAAGATGGAAAATTGAGTTGACCAGTTAGCTTTAGTAAACATGAAATTAAGTATAAGAAGGTGAATGCATTATGTGAATTATTTTAACATGAAACTCAGAAAATTAAAATTGTTCATTCGAAACATTAGTTTGTCAATACTGTTCCTCATTCGGCTTCCTGTTGTGTGTTGTCACAGGCCGTACACTCCCATGAGGGGCGGGATCTCCAATGTGTGGTTTGACAGGCTCAAGATCTCCAATAACTGCCCCGAGCACCTGGAGTCCATCGACGGGATGTGCCGGGTGCTGACCGAGCTCATCGATGAGGAAGTCAGGGGCGGCATCAGCAAGAGGCGGATACTGCTCGGTAGGACCCTGGCGCCTTGCCGCTTTCTGTCTTCCGGTCTCGTCCAGTGCTGGACATCAGATTCACGTTGTTTGGAATCTTGTTTAGAATCTCTTGTGCGTCAGTTGACTCATTCATCGTTTTAGATATACTACGTAGTGAGGCATTTAGAAATACTGGAATCAGAAACAATAGCTCATGAGAGTGTGACTTTCTTTTTGAATAGTAGCATAATTTGCCATTTTTAATAGCAATTAAAATTTTTCAGTTTAATAACAGATTCGCTTCACTTTAAAATATTTTAATTATCTTAAGTCTTATGAGCATTAGATTAAACTATTTCTATGATTGAGATAGAATACAAATCAAAATATAGCATCAGAGTCATGAAAATTAAACTTTAGAGTAAATCTCATATGAATGAATTAAATAAGTCCTCAGCGAGCCATGTTGCCAAGAAAAATAATACCATTTTATAGATGTTTATTTTGTTTAATTCTTTTTCTGTACTTATCAAATATACAAACTAACAAAATCTGTATGTCTCTAGTACATACAAAAGTGAAGTGAATGCATAGGATTTAAGTGGTATAAGATTTGTTTGGATGAAAAAATTTTTTTCCAAATATAAGCACCTAAATGTATAATAGTTGTATTTCATGATGAAATTATAAACCGAATTAAGCATTATGTTCTAAGTACCGTGGAAATACATATTGATACCCTAAATAGGCAAGATTTGGATAAATTGTGTTCGCTGAAGCACTGAACTGCCCATTGCTTTAAAGAGGTGATGTGATAATAAGTGATAGACTCCATCTGTTCTGTCTTGGCTTCAACTTCCAACTTTCAGTTGATCAAAAGCAGGATAGACGCCAGTGCTATAACATCAACTTTCTGGGACTCGGTTTCCTCATCTGTTATACATGTTTACATTTGACATCAAGGGTTAACTCTACTGGGTACAAGCATGGAGCATGCTGGGAGTGCTAGAAAGGGCACAGGTAGAGGGTACCAAACACTACCCAGGGCTCAGAAGGCCGAATTACAAATGTGTAAATATCTGTCAGATTCCATCTTGCACTTGTTAGCAAATAGATTTTAAGTCCTCACTGTGTGCTGAGCAGATGCTTAAAGGGACACAGATAAATAAGAGAGGTTCTGTTTCCAGATTTCTGACAAACAACAAGGGCTGGTGAGAATTGTGCCCCAGCCAGTCTGTGATGTACCAACACGATGTGACCAGTAGATCTGCAAAAGAATCAGTCAAGTGTATTCTTCTTTAGCTCCCAGAATCTATCACTGTGCCCACCACAGAGCATATGGCCAGGAAATCTCCAGTAAATAGTATAGTATCATTACCAGTGAGTAACTGATAATTTCAGTAATTAAATACCATAGGAGTTTAGAGGAAGAAGGAGTCGTAAGTGCCAAGGCTATGAGGGCTGGGTATAATAGAAAGGGGCAATAACATTTGAGATGCATAAACTATTAAAATGTTAGATAGTGTAGTAGGGAGGTCTGGGTACACGGAGTGATGTGAGCAGCATGGTAGAAGTAGAGAAGGTAACTAGCTTCTGTGGTCTTTCTGCACATTATTTGGCTATCACAGAAAGTTCGCTGTCTGACTGGGGAGTACTCCGTGGACTGTGATGTTGAGACTTAGGGACAGGGGACCAGGAGCGTATGGGGTTGACAAAAGCCGGTTCAAGTCTGAAGTCTGCACTGCCTGGATGAGCCACCACTTCATTACCTGCACTGAAATTTTGTCAACTAATCTGTAAATAATAATATATCCAATTGCATTATAAAAGTAGAAATGATGCTTACAAAATACTTGCTTCATTCTCGGTTCCTAGACACTATTTTCTTCCTCTTCTCCTATCCTGTGATAAAATAATGTACCAAATAATTAGTGAAGGATTACTGAAGGATGCTATTAAGTCATATGTTTTCTATAGTTTGGAAAGTGAATCTGGCTAAAGGGGGAGACAGCTGATCAACGGAAACAGCCACTGAATGCATCAGGACAGGACTTAGGGTCCAAAATTGTGGTGGCAGTAGGAAAAGGAGAAATTAGCAAGAGAAATGAAGGTCAGATGACAAAGTTTTCATCAGTTAAAACTGTGGAAGGCAGATGGATTGATTCTCTTACGGACCTGTAGTAAAGAGGTCTCCCACACACCCCAAGATCAACACTTCATCAGATTCATCTTTGACTACCAAAGAGACCCTGGGTTTTCTTAGGATTAGAGAGCCAGAAAAATTTTTAATCTAGAACTACTTCATTTCACGCTCCATGCTTTTTCCATTAAATGGAATCTTTTTAAGATTCTCAATACACGTTGTCAAGTTCCTTTCTAAAAAATTTGTACCAGTGGATACTTCTCCTGCCTATGTTAGAGTGTCCTTATTGCATCTGCATTGTGTAACAGTCTTTAAAAATTTTTTGGAAAAATAAGGAGCCAAGAAGTGATAACTAATTTTAGTGTGCTATTTTCATTTTTAATTTGGTTATAGCCTGACATTGAAGTCCTTTTTAAGTTCAGTTTGTTAGTCTTTTCATTTATTTGTTTATCCAAATAATCTCTAATTCTAAAAAGCTTTTCCTTCTCTAGAGGTTGGATGAATATTCAAATGGATTTTTAACTGGTTTTTCTACAATGTGTATTTTTCTTTATTATTTATTTAATTACCTGATTTCTTTTCTTTTTCTGATGTGTGTTTTTCTTTCTTTGTTATTCATTTAATTCCCTGACTCATGGGGAATATTTTTCTTCTATATAGTTAATAATTATAATTATTTTTGTAGCTATCAAGAGAAATTTGTAACAAGGTAATCTTATTTATAATAAACCAATCAGTTACATACTCATTTGTTTTTATCAAGACTCCATTGACTTACAAGAAAATAATCTTTTGTAAGACTTGTAACTACTGTATTATAAAATCATAAAATTTGAAGTTCTGCAGATGTATAGCCTTATGTATAAATATTGTCAAATCTGAAATTGAGATAGGAAAATACATTTCTTCAGAATCTGTAGGGTGGATCAGTTCCTTTCTACGATTCCCCTGTCTTAGCTGGAGACATGAGAGCAGACAGCAGAAGTGCGGGCATTGGCCTCAGTGGGCTTTGCTTTCCCAGTTGGCAGGTGTTTGAAGACGATAAAAATATGCTGCAGTAACAATTCTGCGTGGTCACGCATGTCCTGTGGAATACGCAGGACTCTTGTGCTGTTACCCTGTAAAGATGATTTGTGTGGCCCCCTTTTTGTGTGCTGGGTTCTTCATGGATATTAGCTACTGACACATAGAACAAGTAAAGGATGCTGTGTAACCCCGGGGAATTTTTGTCGTGGTTGCTTTAGTTTTACTGGTCTAGCTAAATATCTTATGTACTTGAAGATGTGACACGGGAGGCATTACTGCTTATTTACTTATTTCACGTTACTGTTTAGAAGTAGATAGACCCGCACCGCCTGAGTTGTGAACATCCTTGCAAACACGGGAACGCGGGCGACAGCAGGTAATGCGGTGAAGACTCGGGCCGCGGCCTCAGCTGCTGGTCCTGGCTCACTCTCACAGGTGCGCTGCTTCCCTCCACCTCTGGGTCTGGGACTGCGATACGGATGCCCCCCTTGGGAGTTCTGATAACTTAATCAGTCCACGTATGTAAAACGCTCTACTTAGAAATGCATCTGGTGTGTAATGTTGTAAAAGCTGTCTTGCCCTTGCCCCATACTTTGCATTGCGCCCCATCACGGTGATCAGATGGCAGAAGGCCGCCCTGGAACCGTGCCACCCCTTGGGGGCAAGAGGCGCTCACTCCGCTCCTCCCGGACCCTCACTTTGTGCTTCGTGCTTAGGCCGTGTTTCTCTCTGCATTGTTTTGTTACTGCTTGTAGACCATTTACACAGAACCTACTGCACAGTATTTCTCTGCTGATTTTTATACCAAATCGTACATTTTAATTTGTTAGCTAAGATTTAAGTGCTTTTCATAACATTTTTATGAAAGAGGGATTCTTTGGGGAATCAAGGGAAAATTTCACTTGAGATTGCACTTTATTCTAAAAGCATATGCACTGTCTATACTGAGGTTATGTGTTTTAAAAAATTAATTATAAGGGGAAAAATTTCAGAAGCATAAGATTGAAAAGAGAACTTGATTTATTGATGTAAAAATTGTCACCTTTTTGCTTTTTGCTTCCTGTCTGGACAAAGCTCTGATTTAACATCAGACAGTATGCTCTAATAGGACTGTGTCTCTGAGGTTGTAACTCAGCCGCGGAGCCTGGTGAAGCCAGCTGCCGTCTGTCTTTGACGTGGGTGGGCGCCCTCTCGTCCTCTGGGGTTTTAGTTGGATTGGTGCTATTTTCTCTGTATCACACATGAGCCTACGGGCTGTATAGCTCACCTGGTCCACTGGGAATGATGCTTCTCATCACTAAGGCTGATCTCCAAGTTGTTAGTGCTGGAGTTCCAAGAAACCTCTCCGCCAGTTTCGTTTCCTGTCACAGTGCACATGCAGAGGGTGCAGGGAGCGGGCACGGTGACGAGAGGGTACCTAGCACTTTTCTGGAGCTGCTTTGAAGAACAGGTGGCCCTCCCGCCACTGGGTCTCGAAGGCTGAGTAAGAGTCTGATGCGTGGAGAGAGAGCCAGGCAGCAGCGTCACACGTGCCTGTAATCCTGGCACTCTGAGAGGGCAAGGCAGAAGGACCAAGAATGCCTGAGTAACCTGGTGATTTAAGAGACCCTGCCTCAAAATAGAAAGGGCTGGGGGTGGAACGCAGTGATACAGTACCTCTGGCTTCCATCCCCAGAACTGCAATCAGTCGATCAATTAATCATAAAATTAAATAAAGAGAGAGGCACATTCCTCAAAGATAATAACGAGCCAGGTTCTCCAGGAAGTGGAAGCTCAGTTTGTACTCGTGCGTACCCGGTTCACTGGGCACGGATGGAGCCGGACGAGGGGCCCCGAAGGACCTGCAGGAGAGGGCCCCGAAGGACACAAACCCAGGAGCTTCACACGAGCAAGTGCGGCCCGAGTGACACACACGCCACCGTAGGACTTTGAAACACAGGAATGAGTGAGACCGCACTTAAGAAGATTAGAGTTGACTACAGTGTGACATGAATATCCTTTGTCATCTGATTTTCATGCAAAGGCTCTGCACTGCTTTCTTGATCGAAAAAAATCACAAACTTCTGTGAAAGCAGGAGGAATTGGGCAAAGGCTCACTTCCTGTTTCCTATCTAATCTGTAGAAAATGTTCGAGGAGAGGGTGTTTCTTGGTGACTTTCATGAATCATCACTATAGACATTAAGAATTTAAGAAAAATGTTTGTTATATGTGTTTGTACCTCACATGGTTCTGTGGATGTTATGATAAAGTTTAGGGAGATATGCACTTTTAAACTGCTTTGTGAGAGTTGTCAATGAGGTCTGTGGTAAAACCAAGATTAAATGCTGTATTATAAGAAGACTATTAGTAATATTAAATTAGCCTGTCTTACTCTGGCTTTATTAACATTTTGAAATGTCCAGTGTACAAATACAAGCGCATTTCATAGTAAGTGTATCCTGTCTGTCTCTCTCCCTCGAAGTCTGTCTTGAAACTTAATGCAAGGAAGAAAAATGGAAGAGGAAAAAGTGTGTATTGCTTTGCTTAGAAAGTATGTGAGATAATAATATGCTTACATTAGCTGACATTATATTACACTTGGCAGTTTTTACTATAATATGCCATGTTTTGTATTTATGTATTGTATAAGTTAAGAAATTGTTTTCATAATGCAGCAAATAAAATAAGTTATAATTACTTTCTTTCCAGAGAGAAAACTAAAATTCGAGGAGATTTCTGGCTAATACAGAGTTGGGACTAGAACTCAGGTCCCTTGATTTAGTCTAAGAACTTTGAACCATGATCAAATTCCTTTCTGGCCACTAGGTGGTGATAATTTGTTATCGAGAGGAAAATATTACTGTAATTTAGGTTTAATTTTGATCTAGACGTATAGAACCTAACAAATGACATGAACAGATCACTCATATTTTGACAATATAAGCATGTTATCAGAATTTGGGGGCAGGGACAAACAGGTACCGCTGGGACCACACTTGAATAAGTTACATGGAGAATCTCCTTGCCCGGCCCTGGGGAGTGGGTAAAGGGTTATGGTTCCTTCTACACCTGGACCTCCTTTAACTCTGAAGTGCTACGTGTCTGCACAAATACCAAGCACTCAGGGAGTCTGCATTGACTTTAACATTATGATTCTGTAGGAAGTCACTATATATCAGTATTACATGAAGGAAAAAGTATATTAAGTTGTACATGTAAAATGAATTTAACTGCTAAATCAATTTTAATAATCCAAATTATGTACCAGTAGTAAGATTTTGGATGACTTATTTAATTTATTCACATCTGTGTGATACAAACACTTTACACAGTAGATCATATTAATTTATTAATTTTATAATTGGATTTAAAATAAAATAAAACAAAGAGATAGTTGGTACTTGCATGATGAGACCTAACACAGTGTATAGGCTGCCTTCTCCTGAACCTTATCAGTCTCTTCTGGAAGCTAAACTTTGGCAGTGACGGCTTCTACTTTATAAAGCGTGTGTGCACTCTTAATTATTAAACAGCCTGTGTTTCTTTAACAGCAGTTTTCAGGGTTTTAAAACCTTGGGACTGTTGTAAGTTTTAAGTAGAGGAAGATAAATAGTTTGTTTCACCTACAAATTTCGTATCAGAGGAATTATACAAATACACGTGTTAAGCATGATTTGTAGTCACAGATCTTTTGAGACTTTATCACACTAACTCTGAAGAAGTGAAAGATACGAACTGCTCAAATTCATGAAGTGCTGGATTTTATTACATTTTTAAATCCTATTTAGTTGATAGCAGATTTTAATTGTTTTTCCCCACTTAGGATTTTGTTTTCAGATTCTCTTAATTTTCTCAGTATAGTTTTTTAATAGATTGTTTCTGTTTTATTTTACATAAAGAGTTCATAAAGCCAAGTTTATTATTTTTAACATGTTTTACTCAGCTTGTTAATCTTAAGTGTATGTTGAAATGTTAACTCTGACATTTTAAATACTTTACCAGCAACTATAAATATCCATTATAACCATTACCTACAATGAATTTACTATTTGCTGTTTACTTATTGAACAGTGTATTTTATATTAGATTTTAGACTCTTAGATGGAAAATTTAATTCAGATGACTAGTCCTTTGTGTTGAGTTTTCTTCTTTTAGAAAAAAAACACACAGAATCCCCTTTCACAGTAGTGTACCATGCTAAAGGTGATTGCATTGTCAGAGACATGATGAGAGGAATTGCAGTTTATAAGTGGGGAAAGTGCTCAGATTAAACTGTAAAATAGCAGAATTTCATAATTCATTTTTCTTTTCAGTTACTTTTGAGAATTGAACATACCATTAGGGGTCTGCAGGACACATCTTCCTGTGTCTGTGTGTCACAGTGGCATTTCATCACGATATACCCCTTTTTTCCTTTTAGTCAGGCTCCTCCAATCCAGAGCCCCTAAAGTGAGTAGGTTCCCTGGTCCATAGGAGTAAAGTGTTGGAGTGCGCTGAACGTATAAAACGTTCTTAACAGGTATACTTTGAGAACCATTTTTATATATTTTGCCCTAGTAATTGATTTTTATATTTTATCCCTTAATGATTTTTATTATAACGTCACAGTTATTTTTTTATGAAATATTGACACTCCTTATGTTCCATTGATGAAGTCTGATTCTTTTCCAATCACTGGTACAGTTTGATATTCCTTTTCCAATATAGCCCCTTTTTTCCTTTGGCTTTTTAAGTTCAAATTGAAATTAGTTAAAAATGAATAAAATTTAAATTTAATTTCTCAATGACACTATCATATGTAATTATATTTCAAATATTCATATTCAAAACCATAATTCAGGCTACTCAACTGTCTCAGAAAACTTTATCTGTAGTATAAGTATATGGATTTAAACCATGACTGTATTTGCACTGTTTGTTCCTACCCAGTTACTTAATCATGAACTTTTCCCACACGTAAATGTGTGCTGCAGACATTTACCCACATGCTCGATTCACATGAGTTACTGAAAAGAAAAGTGAACACAATGAAACAGTATCATTTTAAAATTTAGTCTGCACCCTGTGCCCATTTATCACATCTGACTTGTGGCATAAAAGCTTTTTAAAATTAGATGTAGGTGGCAGCATTTTGCTAGTAGGTCAGGGTATGAGTCTAAAGTCCTTAGGACGTCAGATGAGCCGTGACTGGCCTAGAGCACACTAATGATTGAGTCCTAAATTTTCTAAACTTTGCTTTTATCAGATCACTTAGAAGCCACATTTCTTGATGAGAAATTTGCCTCCTGGCAGAAATATCTTTATTGCATTTCAGTTTAGTTCAATTGGTCAGCAAGTATTTATAAAGCTCCTTGTCTATGTCAGGCACTGTTCAAGGCTCAAGGGGCCTTTATTTTCTAGTGAATATTAGGCCTTTGTGTCCTGATTTTAATAAAATATCAATAGACAAAGTTGCAGAATATGGAACAGTGTCTGACTTTGAGTTTATATTTAGTAAAAATCTACTCACTAAACTCATCAAGGAATTCAGTGCTAGGAAAAGCTTCTGACACGTTTTGTTATGATTCTTTCTTTCTTTAAAAAATTACCGCCTTGCTCTAAAGACACCATGAAATGCTGCTAATGCCGGCTTCCGCTGCCTCTGCCTCTCCGGACCGCATTCCGCCAGGCGCTTTCTCTTTTGCTCTGGATCTCGCAGGCCTCCTGCCTGTGCCGTCTCTCTCCTCTCACTCCCTGCCCATGTTTAGAGGCACAGCTGTACCAGTAACCGTGCGTTTTGCTGCGAGCAACACGGAATTCGTTTTGTGGGTACATAGGCCATAAGGGAGACGGGGAAATGGGGAGATCAGGAAGTGGGCACTGGTGAAGGCTGATTCTGTGAAATTTTAGGGAAGCTAAAATGGTGTTTGGAGAGCTAATGGATCCTTATTCCTAAGCTTTGAAAGCCTTTGTGAGTTCAGCTTTTAGTAACTGATTATTATGTTTTCATGGAAAAGTTTGATGGAGACCCCAGAGATCACGCCAGCTGTCTAATCATACTAGAAATGGAATCCTGGTTTCAAACATTTACACGAAAACTTCCCACTGGGGAGTGTCACGGGGAGGCCCCGGAGGCTCCCTGTTTTCAGCTGAATTCCCTCTTCACCAGATGTCAAGGTAGGCAGTACTCTGCGTGTGTCTGATAACCCGATGGGTTACAAGTCTCTAGCTCGGGTGCACCAGGATGGAAGCTCTTTGCTCAGCTCATCTGGCAAAGCTTGATGATGCAAAAAGCTGCTTCTCACCATTGAAAATTTCACAATTCAGGCAACTAATTAACAGCCAGCCAATCAAGGCTTGATAAGAATTTTACTTCTGCAGGCTGGACTTGTGACTTAGTGGTAGAGTACTTACCCAACACTCACAAGGCCCTGGGCTCAATCACCATAACAAACAAACAAACAAAAACCCCAGTTATTTCAAAATGTGTTTGCTTTATAGCTCACATAATAGAAAAACTTCAGCAGCAAGGAGAAGTCTGTAACTAGAATTGTGGCAAAAATATAAATAAAGCTTGCCATTCTTTCTGCACATTTAGGAGGAAGACTTAACTATAGGCAGTGATAATCATGTTCATGGTAAGCTTTTCCCCATCAAAGATTAGTCACTGCACAGATTTGTAAATAATGTAGCTTTGGAGCAAACTGATGCACAAATGCAAATTTTACAAGCAGCTTAAGGGTGTTTATTTTCTCTGCCCCCCCCACTGGCCTTGTTCACAAACCTTTATTAGAAGTGTCTGCCTTTGGTGGTGTCAGCAAGAATATTTTGGAAAAGCATTTTCAGGTGGTTTTTATCCAAGGTGGTCTACTGCTGCTGGTGAGACCCTATTATCTCTGACTGGTTATTATACATACTATGTTCTTTTAATAAATCTAAACTTTGCAAGTCCTCTTTCATATATTTGTGTTCTGGATTCAAAATAATAATATCTGCCTGCCCCAGACAAAGTAATCCTATTTTAATAAATATCAGTGGATGATGGGAAGTATATTCAACTGTATTTCAGGAACTCTAGATTCCAAAAGCTCCAGCTTTACACCTGAAATTAGAGGTGCAACCATATACAGGTCACCTGATCTCAATTGGGCTCCGTTTGCTTCTTGTATAAACAAAGATATTGTAGTTAGTTCACATGTATGGTCTCTGAAGGCTCAGCTTTACACTTTCTGGATGAAATGAGGTTGTAGGCTGGAAACTGGGAAATCTGAATTTTATAAAACTTGAATTCTGTAAAAATTCCATGAATATGTGGTCCATAAGTTAACTTTGAATATTCGTTTTCTCGTGAAGTAGAAACTCGACTTCTTTGGAGTCTCACTCAAGTTTGGGGATATCACAGGCAACTCTGGCCCACAGTCAGATGTGGGTCCCCGGTTCTCTGCTGCTGTGACCTCATGATGCTCTGTTTGCGGTGTGTGTGTTTCCCCATCAAAGCCTCCTGAACACAGGTGTCCATGTCCTTTCACCCTCCTGTCTCTAGGGACTGGCAGTGCGTTTGGCACATGCAAGACCACGAAGAGCTTGTGAAGTTTCCACTGATTTTCCTTATGCCATCAGAAAGCCATTTCCAAAATAAAACTGTAATCCAAAACTGTTCTTGCCTGCTCACCAAAGTTTTGGTCATCCTTCCTAATTCAAAAATTGCTAAGCATCTGTGATTTGGTAGATACTGGAAGCACAAATCCTGCCAGACCTCACAGCTTGTCAGATAAAACAAAAAGGTGCATGATATTAATTATGGCTGCAATGTGAGGACTTTCTCTAAGTGAAATAGAAGTTGACATCAGAAATTTAAGTAAATAATATCTGTACTGTGACTTATAATTTGAATTATGATACATATTTTGACTTGGTGAGCCTGACTTCTTTGTGCAGTCCTAGCTGATTTTACAGCACAGATCTCTTCAGCAGTGATGACTGGATGGGGGAAATATTACTTCTTGATCTTACCAAGTCTTTTTATAGACCTAACATGGATTAAAATTAAATTTCTTTTTAGCACAAATGTATTTAAAGGTTTTTGAATATTTTTTAACTATCTAAGGAAGACTGGCATAGATATATCTTGTAGTGAATTAATGCCTGTATTTTGCTTTTTCTGCCAAATTTTGCTTCCTTAGGAGGATTTTCCATGGGAGGATGTATGGCCATGCACTTAGCATATAGGAACCATCGAAATGTGGCAGGGGTATTTGCTCTGTCTAGTTTTCTGAATAAAGCATCTGCTGTTTACCAGGTAAGTTCCAGATTAAAAAACAAACAAAACCAAAAAAAGAAAAAAAAAAAGAAGAAGCACACACATGAAAACCAAAATAAAATTGTAATTAAGCAATTAAAGTTGATGCACAGCTAATACAAATTCAGCATTCCTAGGAATTTATGCCCATTGAGTTATAGTAATTAGTTCTAGCTGATAATTTTTAGAAACTGCCCTGTACAAAGACTATTCTCAAGCAGAGTTTTGAGGGGCTGTCTGTCTTCCCCATCGCGCAGCGGCTTCAGGACGCGCCCTGGCCCTTGGGAAAGGCCTCTGACTTGTGCCAGCCACCAGCTGAGCCCCAGGCCGACTGCCTGTGGATGTCTCAGACAACGCTCCCTGTACTCCTTTTGCCCTTCATTACTGAAGCTTCCAGGCAGTTGGAATTTTTCTTCCTTTGTGATTTCTAAGAATGGCCTTTTTAAGTACAGTTCCTTACACTTGTCCTGTGTTACTTTTTGATTTAGGCCCTTCAGAAGTGTGATGGTGTGCTTCCCGAATTATTTCAGTGTCACGGCACTGCAGATGAGTTGGTTCTTCATTCCTGGGGCGAAGAGACAAACTCAGAGCTAAAATGTCTAGGAGTGAACACAAAGTTTCATAGTTTCCCAAATATGTACCATGAACTCAGCAAACCTGAGCTGGAGCAACTAAAGTCCTGGATTCTTGCAAAGCTGCCGGAAGAAATGGGAAAACAAAATGAATGAACTCAGACTGATTTGTTAATATGCATGTGCTGTGGAATCAAAATCACTTTTGGAAAGTGATTTCTTACTGCCAAGGTATAATGATAAATAAAACACTGAGAGATGATTTACTGGAGTATGTACTTATTAATTATTGAAATGCTTAATAAGAGAGAGTAACAATCTTGTTAAAGGTAAACATTAGGTTGCAATCTGCCTTAAATTTTCACATAAATTTTTGTAAATATTTGATGACTTTTGGAGTAGTTGAACATTCCAGCTTAAAAATACAGTGTTCTATAGTATTTGCAAAGGTAATGAGAAAACATGAAAGGAATTAGCATGGTGTGACTTTTATCTTTCTTACCATTTTCTTTAAATTTCAATCCCAAAATAGTTACATTTACATAATTTTCAATGTAATTTCATTAATAATCCAAGTTTATAAAGTTTCATATTTAAAAAAATTAAAGTTTCATATTTCTCTCTTAATTAGCATAAAAACTAATAAATAAGTCCAGTGGTAATTACTGGTATTCGTTGATAGAGATAGAAGTGTGTATTAGTCAGCGCTGCATCACTGTAACAAAGTGCTTGAGCTGGGCCACTTAGGGAAGCTTATGTAGCTCATGGTCCTGGAGGCTCCTGGCTTGTGCATCTGGCGAGTTGATGCATCATGGCGACAGTGCCAATTAGAGCTCCCAGTGCTCACACCATGAGCATGGAAGCAGAGTGAGAGGCACTGGAGTCCCAAAGTCCCCTTCAAAAGTGTATTCCATGACCTAGGGACCTCCCTTTAGGCCCCACCTTTTAAAGGTCCATGGCACCCCTCAATAGCACCACCCTGGGACTGAGCTGTCATACTGTACCTGTGGGGTACAGTAACCCAAACCATAGCACCCTTTAAAGGCCTTTTCCATAGCCTCAGGCCAAGACTAGAACCAAGGTTCTGACTCTCAGTGGTGCTGTCTTTGTTAGGCCAATGGACTGCTTTGCTGTGGGTCCCTCTTTATCTGTAAGATTATAGTCATTGTCCCTATCCAAGGGGATTGTTAAGGTTTAAATAAGTAGCCAAAGACAAGCATGTAGTAAGTACTCAGCACTAACTAAAAGGATGGTCATGGTCTAGTTTCACAAATATTTTATCAAATAATGGCTGGTAAATGAAATTGTGTGACTTCATTGAAAATGCTTTCAATGATGTCCCGTATTCCTTGTAATATCTCATGCATGAATAGTCTAATCTTCTATTACATGATCCTTCTAACAAGCATCATCCCAATTTTGCATAAATGTGGTATCTGCCAGTCTTCACATCAGATTATTTTGAATCACTGATACTGTATGAATTAGTAGTTTACTCTATTTCTGAGTAGTATTCCATTGTATGGATGCACTGTACTTTGTTTATCCATTCACCACTGACATTCAGGTAGTTTTCCAGTTAGGGTCATATATAAGATTACTGTGAATACTCATGAAAAAGTCTCTGTGTATACATATGTCAGAATTTTCCTTAGGCAAATAAACAGGACTGCAATAATTGCTTATGACTAAGTTATATTGTTAAAAATATATTTATACTTAACCAGAAATTACCCAATTGTTTCTCAAAATAATTTTGTTATTTTGGGTTCTAATCACAGGTATATAAGATTCTTGTCACACTTGATACATCTCTTTTTAACTTTATTCTAGTAGGTATATAGTGGTATTGCATTGTGGTTTAATTTACATTTTGTCAATAACAGTAATGTTAATTTTATATATTAATAGTGCCCCAGCAGTGTTGAAGAAACTAGACTTCATACATAGAGTTATTTTTGTATGTATGTCAAAAATAAGCTTCGTCTTACTTGCATGGATCTATATCTGGACTCTTCTGTGACATTAATGTATTAGTCAGAAATGTATTAGTCACCAAAACCACAGTGTCATTTACTAAAGTTAAATACTATGTAGTCACTTTCCTGTAACTGGGACAAATATCCAACACCTAAAACTTAAAGGAGGACAACGTGCTATACAGTTTCAGTGGGTTCAGTCTATGATTAGGTGGCTCAAAGGCAGAAACAGCACAGTGGTAGAAAGTTGTTCACCATATGGTGGCTGGGAGTCAGGGAGAGAAGGAAAGTGGAGCCACAGATAAGAATACGCCACTTCAGTTCACCACCCAGGGGCCTACCTCCTCCGAACAGTTTCCCCCTCAGATCTCAGTCGTGGGGGGCATTTTAGATCCAAACCATAACATTCTACCCTTACTCCCCCACCAAGGGCTCATGTTTGTCTCCTTATGTAAAATTCAGTGAGTCATTAACTGAGTTACTAAAGCCTTAAAAGTTTCAAGCCCAAAGTCTCCTTGGAGACTCAATCAAACCTTAGTTATGATCTTCTGTAAAAATCAAAAAGAAAGTTAAATTCTTCCAATGGGCCCAGTGTAAACATTCTAAATAGGAGGAACAAGGAAACAGAAATAAATCAGGCCAGATACAAACAGGGCAGACATTAAATCCTGCAACTCTGAATCTAGACTCGGTGACATCTCCAAAGGGCTTGGGAAGACTCGCCCTCATGGTCTTGCCAGTTGCGGCCTACATAACCTCTCTCGTGGGCTCTGCCTCCTCACTGCCTGTGGCTGTTCTCAGCAGATGTTCCATGTTCCTGGAATCTCCGAGTTCATGGGGTCCAATTTCACTCTCAGAGCTCCACACACTGCCATCTCACAGGCATACTTCCTGGCCCAGGGCTCCTTCTCAGGAGTGGATTGTACCTCTGTGATTGTATAACTCTTACTTTCTGTACTTCAAAAAAACCAGTAATGTGGATGATGCTGAGGTCTACCACCAGCTTGAGCAGTAGATAAGCCCCATTGAGCCATGTCTGCAGTGGCCAGTGAGTACCTGGGTGACTGAGGGAACCAGTGCTCTAGGTAGCCCATTTCCAGCAGGAAGTGATGGAGTTTTCTCAAACAGAAAGCTTTATAGTCTTTCAACCTTCGGCCTTAAAAGGGTTGGATTTGAACAATTCCTGAGGTGCAAGTTGTCTGATATAAAGTACTTGGCTTCTTTTTAATGCTAAAAAATCACACTGTTCTTTGCCCCAACACGACATGTGCTTCCTTTCTGTCCAAGCCTCACACCATTCACCTCTGGTTTTGGTTCTTGCATCTCATTATCAATTAGGCTGAAAGCAGTTGGCAGTTCCCGTGCCACAGCTGAATGAACATTAGGCTGCCCTGAAATTTCCTGTCACTTTAGTTTTCTACCCTTAATCTCAGACTCCTACAGTCTCAGGCCATGGGCACAATGAGGACAGTTTTTCCAGAACATGACATACATGACTTCTTATCCAACTGCCAGTTGAGTCATCTTCCCAACTAAAAGTTCCTGAGCCTGGCCTTTACTGTCTGCAGTTCTATCAGCATCCTGGGCTTCCAAGCTCTGACCAAAATTACTCATCAATCTCTACATATAATACTGTAAGTCTTCTCTAGCCCACAGCTCTGAATTTTTCCAAACTCCTCCCGCAAACCATTTCCAAAAGTTTCTGAACCACATAGTCAAGTATGATCACTGAAACAACTCTACTCCTGGTACTAATATTCTGTATTAGTCACTTTCTTGTAACTAGGACAAAATACCCCACACCTACAACTTAGGAAGAGAGGTTTATTCTGGCTCTCCATTTTAGTGATTCAGTCCACAGTAGGCTGGTTCCAAGGCAGAAGTGACATGGCAGCGAAGGCTGCTCAGTGTCTGGTGGCCAGGGAGCAAAGAAGAGAGGCAGAGCCAGGGGCAGGCATGTACATTCACACCCTAGTTCCCCAGCTCTTCCTACCAGGAAGACTCATGGGATGTTTTAGATCTAAAATACAACATGTAATTCTTGAATTCA
This sequence comes from Dolichotis patagonum, assembly GCA_004027295.1. Classification (NCBI taxonomy): domain Eukaryota; kingdom Metazoa; phylum Chordata; class Mammalia; order Rodentia; family Caviidae; genus Dolichotis; species Dolichotis patagonum. The sequence goes on from PVJX010001698.1 coordinate 114,374, forward strand.
GAGTTAATGCTCCCAATCTGTTCTCATTTTTCAGAATTGTTTTAGTCACTTTTGTTTCTACCATTTCTATTCCTATTTTAGGACAAGCTTGTCTTTACCCCCCACTAGCATAAAAAAAACCCTTTAGATTTTGATAGGAATTATGTTAAAATTGTGTTTGTTTGAGAATTGACAGTTTTGTTCTGAGTATCCCAGTTCACTAGCATGTTTCTTCATTTATTTAAATCTCTGGTTGATCGGTGTTATCGATCTTTTTACATGCAAATCCTGTAGATGTTATGTCAGATTTATAATTTGCATTTTATTTTGTGAGTGTTTGTAAATGATAGTGTAGTATTTTATAATGTTCATCATTAACCTATGAAATACAGTTTTTTAATTTATGTAAGTGTGTTTTTTCTACCTTGGTTCACAACCTTTATTTCCTTGATTGTGATCACAAAAAAATGTAATGAGAACCAAATCAATTCAATTTTTATGTTCAGTGTTGCCCTTATGGGAATATTTGATTCAGTTGTTATCCAGAAACAGTTTGAAACCACAATCATAGAAAGAATTGTGAACTGAGGTACCACTGTACAGTTTTTGTATGTTGATCTTGATCTCAGTGACTTTAATTATTAATTTTAGAAGAGATGCTATTAATTTTCAGTAGAAATGGTATCATGTCCTCTGCAAACTGGACCAGTTTGTTCTTCCGTTGTGGATGTGTGTCTTTTATTTTCTTTTGTTTGTGCATTGCACTGACTAGAACTCCTAGAAATGTACAGGGGAAGATGGTAAAAGCAGGCTTCCCTCCACCCCTGGCCGGGGGCTATGAACATCTAGTCTTTCACCACTAACTGTGACGTTGGACACAGTTTTTCTCTTGATGTCCTGCATTGCTTCTTTCTATTCCTAGTTCCTAAGAGTTTTTATCATGAATGGTTGTTGAGTTTTGTTCAATAGTTTACTGTAATAATTTACGTGTGTTTTTTCTTTGATTTGTTACTATGCTGATGTAACTTTGAATTCCTGGAATAAGATCTCTTAATTTTGTTGTGTAATTTTATTTTACATATTGCTGCTGCATTGTATTCCTTCATGTTCTATTAAGAATGCTTTTGCCTATGTACATGAACAATATTGGATTGTGGCATTTGTATTCTTATACATACTGTCTTTATCTAGTTTTTGTATCAAGGCAGTTCTGGCTTCATAAAATGAATCAGGCAGTATTTTCCGGGAAAAATTGCATAAGATTGGTATTAGTTTTTTCTTGAAGTTTTGACAGAATTTTCTAAAAACATCACCTGGGCCTGGAGATTTCTTCATGATATCTTCATAATCTACCTGTAAGTGATGACATTCCAATTCACATGCAGTATAACGTTTTCTATTCCCCTCTCTGGCCCGTATGCTGTTTTGATTACTTCACTTTTAAATATAAGGAACATATGCCACCAACACTATAATACATTGTTACTAATTTATTTAAAGTTAGTCTTCCAGGAAAGGGATTTAAATTAGGAAAACAAACACATGGATCTATTCATGTAGTTACATTTTGGTGCTTATCAATTTTTTTGGTAATATCTTGTGTTGTATTTATCTGTATTTCTGGTATCAATTTCCATTCTGCCTAAAGGAAATCCTTCAATATGTCCCATAGTGCAAATTGCTGGTGATGAATTCCAGCTCTTTTATGTCTGATGAACTCTGTACCTTGCATTTGTTTTAGATATTTTCACTGGATATAGAATTCTAGATGAACATTTCTTTCTTTCACTGTTGTAAACATATTCCATTATCTTCCTATTGAATTATTCAGTGCACTAGTCTATCATTGTTCTCTCGTGTCTGTTGTTTCTTTATAATTTTACTGTTTTAATAGTTCCTGCTCGTAACTTACTTTAAGCAATTTGACTGTGATATGCCTTGGTATGTTTTCACATTCTTGTGCCTAGCATTCTGTATTAACTTTCCTTTACTGTATAATAGACACCTGGGATAGGCATTGTATAAGGAGAAAAGGTTTCTGGTGGCCCACACGTCTGGAGATTCCAGTCATGACTGTTGCCCCAAGTCTTTTAGACCTGTGGTAAGGCCGGAGTTCATGGAAGGAGCTCATGGTGGAGCAGAGCAGCCGTCTTACATCTGGTAAGGAGAAAAAGGGGGTGAGAGAAGATGGGGCTAGGGTCCCGCGTGTGCCCTGGACACCCTCTACTACCCTTTCCTCTAAAGGTCCCACCCCTTCACTGGCTCCTCAGTTTGGGTGCCGACCTGCTGACACACAGACCCCGGAGGACATTTCAGACCATCCCGAAACAGCTCCCTGCTGGTGTTTTCAGCTGGCTCTTTCCCCGGCCTCTGGGGACAGAAAGCTGTGTGACACAGAGGACGCCAGGGGCCCAGAGACGGTCTGCTCTGGGTGCTCAGCAGCGACTGCTCACAACACGTGCAGCGAATTAGCAAATAGAATTAGCAAATAGACCGCAGGTGGGTGTGCATCTGCACACACACACACACACACACACACACCCACCTCAGTGCAGGGGTGCATGAAGGCTACTCTTCCCCTGCAGACAAGGGCATGCAGTGAAACAGGCTTCCAGCGGGTGCACTGGGACAGAGACCCAAAGCACACACAACAGCAGTTCTCTGTGAGCACAGTTCCAGCTCCTCCTCCTGTGTTAGGGAAAGTTACCCAATGTCTGGTGAACCCGTTTGTAATCATACCATCTGAATTTTCTTGAAACATTTGTGTCTGTGACATTTTCTTGAAATGCCTGCAGGACATTGGTAATTCTGTTTTCTTAACATATATCAAGTTCTTTTTATATTAGCAAGACTTATTGTTAAAGTTTGATAACTGGATATTCTCTTTTGTATCTCAAAATACTGTGAGCTCTCAGCCATAACCAATTTACTTTATATTCTGTTGTTATACTGCAATCAAAATTCTCTATTTCCTATAAGAAATATATTTCATTTCATTTCTCCTCGTGATTATTTTTTCCTACTCAGTCTTTAGTTGAGGAAAATATGTATCAATATATTACTTAGTTTTAAGGATTAAAAAAGTAATAGTGCTTAGTATAAGAATTCAAACAAAAATATAGTATAGAAAGTAACCTCCCACTACTCATATCTCACCTTTGTCTCTCCTCCTTTGCAGAATTCCAGTTCCCCCTTACACTGACATGCGTAGTTTATTGTCGTGCTGACTTACGCTTTCACCTTGCTGCGAAGTCTGCTCTCCATGAAAGAAAGCATCATCGGGCAGTGGTGACTCCCGACCTTGCGATATGTTTATGGGAAAAGCAACAGGAAGTTTTGGGGTGAGGCATGAAGAGTGTGGCTGTTTCTAAACTTGGCAATGATATGTAAGGCTTACACACCTGGTTTATGAGGCCAAGCACACACACACACACATGCACACGCACACCGACACCGCAAACAGACACCTCGAATCAGTGAGCACCAGATACCCGAAGGCCCCTCTGAACATACTGTCCTGCACCTACAGACCTGGCATGATTAGGAATGAGGTAAAAGAGCTGGCAAAGCTGGCAGTAGATATCCTACCAAGTGAAAAGGGGGCTAGAATTATCTGTATAAAATATTCAGTATGTCTCCCACCCATTACTCAGTCTGGGAAGAAAGATTTATGACCGTTACACAAACACACTTCTCCAACTCTGGCAGACAATACAGCTGTTCCTTAAATTTGTTTAACTTCACGTTTTCTTAAAGGCTTTTTACATGTACTGTATATACATGGTATTCAACTAGATCCCTAAACGGCAGTTCTGCAGAAGTGTATACTATAGCAGAGGTTGCGATTTATCCCCAAATACATGATTTTTGACTTTTTTTTTTGTACGGGGGATCAAACTCATGACTTTGCACTGCCAGGCAGACGCTTACACCACTGAGCTAAATCCCCAGCCCCCCAAATAAATGATTTTTAAATGACAGAACAAGGATTCATTAAAAATAAGTATGTCTTTCTCTTAAATTATACTATATTTGGTATGTATGAGTTGAACACTTCATAGGCCTAATATTTCTATCTGTGACATATACAGATCATATGAGGGTAGGACCAAAATATATGGTGAATGTTTACACTTAAAACATTGTTATAGACACGTCAGAATATTCCCTTTCATTTTAAGCACACTTATTTCATTATTCTTGCCACTTTCTGAAGCCGTTTTGGAAGTCCTCATTTGTGAAACATGGTAATACAGTGAATATTGCTGCCAAGTGCAATCCAAAAGAAAGGCAAGCTCCTGAGAGTATTAAGGTACACCTCACCCATCTTGCTCACCACAGCTGGCACCGTGCTGCTTCTGACTGCCGTGAAAGGGGAATGCTTTCAGCTGACTCCGGCCACCGGGGCAGTCAAGAGAGCACAGCTGTGGACACCAGGAAAGAGGGTTCCAGAACTGCTTCAGAAGGTTGCAAGAACCGTACGGTGAGCGTGTTTGAAGCGAAGGGACAGATTTTGAAGGTGATTAATTGGCAATATGTCTTTTACTGTAATAATTTTTAAAAATTTAAATATTTACCACATTTTTAATCATGCTTGGTATGTATAAAAGAAGCGCGGCTGGGGGTTTAGCTCAGTAGCACAAGCGCCCGTCTGGCAAGTGTGAGGTTGCGAGTTCGATTCCCAGCACCAAAAAAAAAAAAAAAAAAAAAAAGAAAGAAGAAGAAGCAAAAAGGCCGATGCAATTAATGTGTCCGGAACAGGTGCAGGAAATGTCCTGTGTTATGTGACAGCCCTTGCTATAGACAAGTGAGTTAACTTTCGGCAGGGGTCAAACATCTAGTAGTAGGCTGTGTGTCAAAAATAAAGATCTTCTGCTTTGTGACCAACACAAGGTGGGCATGTGGCCGTGTCTGGTACAGTGGTAGTTCAGGTGACCAGTGGAGATAGAGTGGGCAGGACGGGCTTCATCCACTGCCTAACTTTGTCAGTGTCAGCGCGAATGTGTCCTCTGCAGGCATGACCCGGGCAGTTCAGTCAGCAGCCACCATTTGTTTCCTATTGGCAGGGCCATAGCTGCGTATCTTCCAGTCTGCCAGACTGTTGGTTTCCCAAGTGACAATCCAAATAACGAAGTCGTGGCCACTGCTCAAGATTCAGTAGATTCAGGAGGTTCATCAAGATTGTGTTTTCAGACACCCCGCAGTCTGGATGGAGTGACTGTGTCCACTTTCAGTTCTCTCGACCCTGAGGTTGGCCAGTTGTGGCCACCAGGGAATTCTGTGGGACATCAGCTTAGCCAAGCCACCCACAAGTCAGGACAGCAAAACAGACCCTCTGTGAGTCAGGGACCCCATGGACCAGTTGCTTTGCTGCAAGTGGTCCAGGAGAACAGCTGTCCTTTTCCAGCTCACCAAGATGCCCCCAGGACCAGGCTGGCTGGGTCCCTACGTCTGCCATTTCCATTTGACAGTCAAGCCTTCTGGGACCCTTTTTCATTCATTCATCAGGAAATCTGAGTTGATACCTTCCAAATGGGGCACGAGGCTAGAGAGTCACAGCTCCTCCTCCCAGGGTCAAGCGCTCAGCCTCACCAGGAACCCAAGAGCAAATAGCAGCTTTTCAGAAGAGGCAGCTGGGCCCATGTCGAACGTAAAGGGCCACCTCCATGCAGAGAGCACCTCTGCTGAGCCTTCAGCTGCCCAGTCTACCATTGCAGAGATGCAGCTTGAGAAGATCATGGGAGATATGGGCCCCCCCCAGACGTATCACCACACCTGTTTCTTTCCCAATCAGTAAAATTCCTTTTAGTATTTACAAGCCTGCACAGTACAGGCATGTAAAGCACCAATACCAGTTACAATTTCAGCTGTAGAAGCCAAAACACAAACAGTAAATCAACAAGGAGGCTCCCCTCGGTTCCCTCTCCGCCTGCGAACTCCGCCCCGCTCCTACCAGGTGGATTTGGACATACGGTCCCTGAGCCCGGCCCAGAGGGACAGAAACGCACATGAGACATGAAAGTTACTTACCTTCCGTGGCTGGCTTTCCCCAGGGTACTCAATAGACAGCTGGCTTCTAGTCCCCACTGGGCAGGGCAGCTTCACCCTGTCGCTGAGCGTCTTTCTCCTCACCCCTGTTAAGATCAGTGAGAGCAGAAGGGACGGGCACAGAGCATGGGGCGGGGAGGGAGGCTCCAGGTGTCTCCTCTGAGACCAGTGATTCGCCCGGTCTCTGCTCCTCTGGACAGTGAACCCCCCAACTGGACACTCAAAGTAGGTGCATGCATGACTGTCCGTCCATTCCTGCCGCTATAACAAAATACTGCAGACTGGCTCCCTTATAAAAGTCAGAAGGGTACATCCCCCAGTTCTAGACACTAGAAAAAGCATCTAGACGTGGTATCGGGGGAAGGCTTCTCTCTGCTCCAGGATGGTTCCTGGCTGCAGTAGAGAGGGCAAAGCCCAGGTTAAAGTTTTAACATAGGGATTCCAAGGGGACACATTCATCCGAGCCACCCCTGCCCCTTCAGGTGGTGTGGACGGGCCTCCCACCCTGGGGAGAATAAACAACAAAGGACACCAGTTAGATGCTTGCTTGGACCTCTTCCCTCTATCTACAGTCACCTCCTTAATTTCTTCCCATTAAGGAGAAATAAGGTGAGAAACCATCTCTTGCTTGGGAGACCACAGAATTTGTTCAACATGTTTATTAACATTTTCCTTGGACTTCCTTCCAATCCTGTGAATCTCCCTGCAGTCTTTCCTTTCTAATACTTCAGTGCTGTTGAAAATGAGTGTGAAATTTTATTTGAAATTTCATTTAAAATATTGGATTTTTACCAATATGTAAGATGTTCTTTTAAAACAGTTTCTTCACACTGTCCTCGAGTGATGTGCATTGTCTTGTGATATTATTTGGGCTTTTTGTTTTGGATAGGTTGTGAAAACCATATGAGATTTTTATATTGGGAATAGAATTAATGGTTCTATGATGAATAATGGACATCCTGTTTTGAAGAAATCATATTTTGGGCAAAATGCCCATAAGAGACATGTTTTTGCCAATAGTTTAGTCCAGAGCCTCTGGGGTTTTTTAAAGAAGTGGTGGGAAAGTTTGATGCTTTTGCATTTTATTTTAAATTTATTTTAGGGATGATTTCAAAATAGCTTATTACTCCATTCTTTTCTTATTGTGACTAATGCATAATTAGAGTCTTGTTTTGTTTTGTTTTTCTTTGGTGTTTCACTACCTACTCTTAAGGGCATAGTATTACTTTAGTTTAAAGTTCAATGTTTTCCTTTTCTGCATCTCTCTGTCTTCCCCACCCCAAGGTTTTCTATTCAGTTGTTGGCTTGTCCAATTGTAACCAGAGATACAGTTGACATATTAGTTACTTGACATATTAATTTTGGCAACTCCTGGTACGCTTTCTTCTGCCAGTGAAATTATTGAAATTGAAAAATTGGGTGGAGGTACCCTTTAGAGGCAGAAGCCTTTCCTGTGGGCTTTCGGTAGGCAGCCAGTTTCTCTATCATATAACAAGAAGGAAACGTGTTAAGATGAAAACTCACAGCATGGGACTCGCTGGCAGAGGCAAATAAATGGTCCTCCTCATGACTTTCACCATAAGAATGATAAATCTCCAGGAAAGTCAAAAGGAGTTTCTTTAAGTGGCAAATGAAAAAGTGCATTCATTTTAAATCACAGTTGAAGCGCATTTTTCAGGCTTCTTAATGATCCTGCGAAATGTCAAGAGCGTTTTCCAGCAGCTGGTTGACGTTGTGCTACCTCTGCCCTGGAGTCAGAGCATTGTTACCGATGGAAGGGAACCGAGAGGTTCTTGTGTCACACGAGGGGACACTGGGAAACAGAGGCTGGTGACCCATGTAACTGGGAGCACCCAGAACTCAAGCACGGTGCTCCTCGCTGGTCCCACCTGCCACGCGGTGCTGCTCAGAGAGCATAGCTGCAAGTCCACATAGAGCTCACGAGGTCTCTAGTCACGACTGCTTCCTCTCCTGGGCAGACATCCTGTCCACACGGGCTAGCCTCCCTTGTCACTGTTCCGCTAAAGGGATGTGCTGAGCTGGTCTGTGCCCCAATGTAGCAGTAGCAGGGCCAGCTGAACTGTTATAATTGCATTACACGTATGCATACTTAGGACTTCTTAAAGATTATGTCATTTCTCAGTTATCATTTCCAGTCCCCATAGCCTGCTCCAGTACTTGTCATTACCCATCTTTGCAGGATTTGACATGTTGATTAACCCACGATTCTGGAAGCTTGGGCCCTCTAGGCTGGTTTTTCTGGTCCTTCTCAGCTGTTATTTCTGGCTCTTCGCTGTGAGTCCCTTCAAAGGGAGCCTACTTCAAGTGCGCGTTTTCTTTTTGTTCTCTCCCTGGCGCTGTCCCAGAACATCTGCCTGTGGCTGGACAGCTAAGCACTTCCCCCTTGTTGTCAACTTTGTTGCCCACCATGTCTCTGGCTTCCTTCCTGGCCTCTGCACGCTTCTCCTTTCCGTGCTCTGTTTGAAGTGACTTTACTCCATGTGATAACGTCCCTGTGTCTCCTTCTGTGCTTTCTTCTCCCATCCTTTTGTCTTGTCAAGTAGCAGACAACTCGAATATTCCATGAAGCATGTTTTTCTTGTTCCTCTAAACCACTCTTGTGGCCTCTGTCTTAGTCCTGGCCTCCTTGCTATGCATTTAGACGGATTTCCTCTGCTTTATCCTCCGTCCCTTTGTTCTCCAGTGGGCCCGAGAGCTACTGGCCTTGTCTGATGCCTAACCATCCCTGGAGACTCCAGTGTTACTCTACCTTCAGAATAACATTCCAGTTCTTTACCTTGGCAGTAAGTCCCGTCCCATTCTAGTTCCTACCCATCTCAGCTTCATTTTCTGCCTTTGTCCTCTCTCATTTCACAGAGCATGTGCAAACACACACATACACACACACACACACACACACACACACACACATACACACACACGTACACACACACTGCCTCTTCCACCCCAAAATTTCATAGACACACAAACTTCTGATGACTTTTCCTGTGATGTGTTGTTTCTTCTGCTTGGAATGCTCTCTGCTCCTCTTTCAGCTGAAAAGTCCAGCACTTGTGATACTAGTGGCAGAAGACCCAATAACTTACTTGATTATGTCTGACAGAAGTCACCCATATTCTGCTCTGTTCCATGTGTTCTGTTTATCTCTTACAGTTCAGCCTTAGGCCCTTTCCAAATGAGAGCTCAAGGGTCCAGCCCATAGCTTCCCCTCTTTGGTGCCTGGCACAGTGATTAGCACATACTAGATATACAATAATGGATGAAGGTATCATTGTGTTGCTTTTGGCTTATCTGCTAGATGTATTTGGCTGCTCTTTTTAATTGATTTAAAAAGTGTTCAATGATGTGACCCTAATCTTTTGCCTTAGTTTCTGAGGCTAGATTTACCTTTTATGAAAGCAGCATTTTGTAGTTAAATACAACATTCCTACATTCTTCTCCCACTCAAGCCTCGAAACTGTGGGTTAGCAGCCAAAACACTGCCCCCAAGAAGTCAAGGCGACTCCTCAGCCCTGCACACAGCGCACTCCGGAGTGGGTGCTGTGAGCAGACATGAGACCTGTTGGTGACAATAAGAAGTCAACAAATGGTGGTGACCTCAGTTCTGGTCAGCTCTGTGCTGGTCCCCTGAATCATACAGTATGGTACTTTGTGAGGTTTATGTACCGTAGATATTCGACAGTCAATTCTTTACTAGGTAATGTTCTCTAGTAAACTATTATTGCTTCATTTTATGTATTCAAAAAATAAGAATGTTGATTTTCATACTCCTTTCAATAATAGGTGAAAGAATAAATAGGAGGAATGTAAATTAATTAGCAAACAGTTTTGAACAATAGCTATAGAATAGTAGCATTGTGTTAAAGTATTATGTACAATGAAGTGGTTGTGCTAACAAAACTCATGTAGTATACTGCATTAAACAACTGAATAGGTGAAAAGACCAATGAATAATTTAAAATAATTTCCGACTCACAGGAAAAGCATTGCAAGTGTATACAAAGAACTTGTTTCCTGAACTGTTAGAGCAAAAGCCTTCAGAACACTTGATTATGGCCAAATACTTTGCTGTCTATTTCTGAGAAATATGGCAGTCTGTGGAAACACACTTCAAACATAATAATGAGTGAATTCAAACAGCAAGTTGCTACCATCCAGTCCACAGAGTTCGTTCAGTCTTTACCGAGTGTCCCGTGATGACTTTGTAGCAAAATGATCCAGACTAGAATCATGTTGCATTTAGCAGTCATGTCTCTGATTGCCTTTGGTCCAGTGCAGTGTGTCAATATGTTGTTGGTTTTTATGACCTTGATACTCATAAGTGCTTTTTGGCCAGTTATTTTGTAAGTGGAGTTTTTCTAATGTTCCCTTGTAACTGTACTTGGCTAACTCCTGCTTCTCAGAGCTATCCTAGAAGTGGCAGTGTGCCTCTTCACTGAATCCTTCTCTAGTGATTCATTGTCTTAGTTACCTTTTACTCATCACTGAGACAAAATAACTGATCCCCAAAGTTGGGAAAGGGAAGGTTTATTTCTACAGTTTTTGGAGGTTTCAGTCCATATATTGGCTCCAAGGCAGGGTGGCATGGCGGGGCCGCAGTTCATGGCGGCTGCAAAGAGCAAGGCAGAAACCGGCAAGAGAGAGCGACACACCTTCTTCCTGCCATTACATCACATCCTGGCTCCACACCCAGGCCAGTGTAGCACTCACACCCCCAATCTAAGCACTAGACAATGAGCCAATCACAAATGCATAATGCAAAGGCATGAGGCTTGGGGGCCACTGACATAAACCATGACATTCATCTTTTCAGACTGGTCCAGTGCTAAAGATACTCACTTCCCATGATTTTATCAATATGGTGACTTCCAGGGTTGTTCAGGATAATGTTAGATTTTTGCTTTTTATACTCAACTTTGCTTTGAGACTATGGCAGTGTCTCACACTTTGTTAATGTTCTCACTTACTAACTTCATCAAAGCCAACCCATAGCTTACTATTCAATTCAGTGGGTTGTAACAGGTTGTTGGGGGCAGTGCTGAAGTGGTCCCCAAATTGGTCAATCAGAGCCTCTTGCAGATACTTTTGGGGTGTTTTTCATGTGTCCCACTTATCCTCTAAATATTACATTTCTGTATAGTTCAGATAAAAAAATTTCAGGCTCATCTTGTGCTTTTTTTGCACAAAATCCAAATCAACCATTTGCCCAAGAGCTCCTGGTACCTTTGAGGAGAATGTGGAATTTAGAGTTCACTGTCTGGACACAAAAGTACTCTTGTTCTCTCTGGGTGTCATGGTTCCCCACCTCTCTGAAGAATGTATGTGTAGACACATATGCATACACACAATTGCACCTACACATACGTACAACACATTTATAAACTTACCTAAATATAAATACATTGCTATAGAAGTGTGCATGCATACATATAAATGTATATAAATACACATATCCATACATTTATGTGTATAATGAGTTCACACAGATGTCTTCAATCCCAATAGTAGTAACTCTTCTGGCCCTGAGTTACTTTGGAGCCAGCTGGTACCAGCACCTAAGTGTGTATTTTTCAAACTCATTTTTAAAGCACTGGCAGATTGAAATAGCCATGGTAGGAGTCATTACAACAGGAAAATGTTTACACCCCTCCTAACGCCAGGCTTGCACCTTTGGCCTGACATTCATCTTGCTTCTGAACACCAGGCCAGTATCTCTCTTACGAAGTGGCCAAGGCTCTTTAACTTTGTTTACTCTACTGTTTCTAGTTGGATTTTTATACCACCTCATCTTCATGCTGCATGAATGATATGCGGCGAAAGCTGCATCTCTTCTTTACAGCTCTGTTCATGTTCTTATCCAGGACCCCACTCTGCCAGGATTGCAGTATACGTTTTTACTAGCTGAGGGAGCATCAGCAGAACACTGTTGTAAACACGGCAATATTGGGGGTCAACGCAGACCCAAGTACCTGCCTCGAAGGACACATGTTCAAGTGCCCCAGCCATGTTCCATTTGGGAAAAAGTCTAAACCAGAAGGGGTCAGAAGAGCTCTCAGAATTACCCCCCTTCTCCCCACGCCTCTTATGTCTCACATGCAGGTGGGTCCTGCTTTCTGGTGTCTGTTTTGGCTCTGACCTATGCCACCTTTCCCTGGCTACTATTTCTTAGTTTGAGAAACGAACATTGACCATTTCATACCTAAAATATGAACACTGGCAATGCTATGTTTTTGCAACGTTTTTGTTAATTTTGGCCTATTATAGTACAAAAAATTTTGGAGTCCCACACTTTAGACAGACTTTCTTCAGTTTAATGTGTCCCTTTTGGAAAGACATGTACTTTGTATTAAAAATTTTGCTGTGCAACATGGATTCGGAAGTGTCACAAAAGTGTATTTAGATTGTGTGAAACTTGGCAACAAACATAATTTGTTGAAGAATAGATATTAAAAAACAATCCTTGGATTTTGAAACCATATTGAAGAAAGGAGGAGATGTTATTATATCACATTTTCTTCATCGTATGGTTTCCTTAAGGAGAAGAGTGTGTGTGTAACTAAATAATAACATTCCTTGTATCCATCTTAATTCTATTGTTTTTTTAAGACAGGGGCTTCCTATATAGTTGAAGATGACTTTGAACTCACTATGTAGCCCAGGCTGTCTTCAAACTGGCAGTGATCCTACTGCTTTAGCCTCTCGAGTGCTGGGATTACAGGCGTGTGCTAGCCACCACCTGTCTTAAGGTCTATCATAAGATATTTTATCAGTTTCAGTGCATTGATACAGCATGTAATAGAACCCCTGGTCTCAAAATTGACTAAATAATTGGACACATTGCTTCCCACATGAGAAGTACAATGGTTGGATGAATCGTAAGCCTTATGTCGCCTCAGGGTCATCTGGAAGATAAAGATGAGTCAGTCAAGACCCTAAAAGGACAACCCCACCCCAAAATATCAGAACCCCTCAAATTGAAAGCTGTTAGAGTCTAAAATCTGGAAAAACAAAATCCTGAAAGTTGGAATCATGCTGAACTCTCAAAAACTACAATCCCCATGGAGATAAAGGGTAGAGAAGAAGAGTTGAATTCTGGGTAAAGGATTAATCACAAAATCTGGCGACAATAAAAGGAAGTTATCGGTCCTTCTATACCTGGTGTCCCATGGGTGGAAAGCCTGTAATGATGGAACATAATAGAATTTATTTTTCAATTTTTGTTCCTTGAATTTTTCTAACAAATACAAATTTCATGCAAAAATTCAAAAATTGCAGTCTTTGGCATAACTGGGTAACTGTCCAAAATAATGAAGTGGGTGATGAGATACAAAGACACACAAGGCTGTTGCTGTTCAGTCCCCAGCATGGCTCCTGGCAAATCTGTGGTCTGTGTGTGAGGGTACAGGGAGTGACCCCCACATCCCAGCATGGTGCAGAATCAGGGCACAGGTTTAGTAGGGTTTATTAGTGCTTGGTGTACATGGATCCAATGCAGAATTTCAGAAAGAGCAGCACCATGTGGAAAGTGAACATAAATATATTCTCCAGGAACAATCATAAGCTCACGGCAAAGTGTAGCTATTTGCCATGATGCAAAGCTTCAAAATACAATACTGTGAGAGCTGCCGGCTCTTACCGGCTCCTACCACGGAACTTCCCATGGCATATCCCTGCTACACGATTTTTAACTGTATTGCTTTTCTGTCTTTCTGTTGTTTTGCTTCTCTTTTTAAAGTTTGTTTCAACTGCTTTATATTGTCTACTCTATGTCATTCATCTTTGCATTATACTGGAAGTATAAAGTGTGTAAAGCTAATAAAGAATTTGCATTTGTTTTATGCATTATTTCTCAGTTTGGCTTTGTGGAAGTGCATTATTTTAATGTTAACTTTGTGGATAAGGATATTTATTATATGCACATAAGAACACTGAAAATTCCTCAGTAAACAAAGAGATATCTCTTCTGGGCATTTGTATTCATGAAAGATAGAATGTTTGAAGGTCTCTTTGGGCAGCTGAACATGCAGTAGTGACCCATCATGGTCTGTGACCAGGTGACCACAGTTATAATGCTGAGTGGGAACAGTTACCAAACATAGTGATCTGCATTTACAGATTTTTGTTTTTAACCCATTTCTTTATGAATATGATATATCCACACATAAATGTTATATAACTATTATCAGAATAAGTGTTTATGCATACAAAAATGTGTGTGCTGTTATTGCCTATTTTATTGTGCAATATGATCTGGAAAGTGTTCTTCCATGTTTTGTGAATAAATATCATGAAAATTATTTTTCCAGGATTATATTTTTGGAATTTTAGTTTATTGAGATTTTAGGCTTCGGAGACTGTCTTAGTTACTTTTCTCATTGCAGAGACAACATACCTGACACCCAAAATTAAAAGAGTAAAAGTTCATTTAGCTCACAATTTGTAGTGGTTTCAGTCCATAATGGGCTGGCTCCAAGGCAGGGTGGCTTGCAGAGGAGCGTTGCGGAGGAGAAACAGTCCACGTCAGGGCAGAAGGCAGCAGGCAGAAGCCTCTTCCTTTTACTACTTCCAGATTATCCACCATCTGGGTGGTGCCTCCACATCCAGGGTGGGCCTTGCCATTATCCACACCCAGGACTACACCAAACCAATTGGTGGACTGATTTAGTGACCACACACCCTTAATCCCAGCATCAGACATTTAATCCCAGCATCGTACAATCTAGATCCTGCCACCTCTGAAAAGCCCCACCTATGACTGCATGAGGCTTTGGGGGATCTCTGGAGACAAGCCACAAGGGGACTTTGGACCTGGGGATTTTTGATCCTTCAGTATTTTAATGTGCAGGACTATAGTGTTCACAATTGCATCTTTGGGGATTAAGGCTCAAACCTGTTGGGAACATAGGTTCATTCCCTGGCTGACTGTGCTGTTTGAAAGGCTAGTTTGCTCACATTCAGACACAACATTCCCGGAAGAAGGAGAAGAGTCACCTCTGTTTCTGACTCTTGCTAGGAGAGAGAGAGTTTCCTCATTTTTCCTTTTCATATACTACTGGCCAGACATGGTTCACTGACAAGGGAAGAGAAGTGAGACTCGTGATTTACTGAGCAAGCTGAATCCATTCCCTAGTTGAGAGAAAGGATCATTTTCTCAGAGAGTGCTTTGTGGAGAGCAGTTAGCTAGGCAGAATAGAATTCTGCTATAGAAAAGCTGGAAAATAAGGGATGATGGGTAGGGAACCAGAATTCCTACTACGTCTCCAAGGAAATAATGCTTCTTTCTTAAGCAACACAGCTGTATTTTTGTCATCTAAGATAAATTGCATTGCTTTTTCCAAGTGGCATAATTTAATTTATGTGTTGTTTATAATTACATATGCATTTTTGCATTTCTAGAGAATAAAACACTTAACTAATGAATAGCTCAATATATTTTGCGGTGAACAGTCATGTGGTAACAATGGTTCTCCAAGTGCATTTATAATAACTTCATATGCACTAACTCTTAATATTCACAGCAATCTTTTAGCAGAGAGTATTAGCATCATTTGATTTTATATGTGAGTAAATTAAACACAGAAAGGATAAGTCACCCGGATAGTAAATGTATCTTTAGCTACTGAGAGTAAAACAGAGGAAACTAAATATTATCCACATCCTTTCTCTAAAATTAATAATAAAAATCATCTAGTTTTGCAGATTTATTTTTTTGGAAGAGAGCAAAATTCCCTTCAAAAGTTTAAAATAGTATCTCTATTCTAAAACAATGAGACTTAAATTTGTCTTAAGGTAAAAGTCACACAAATGGTCTTTTTAAAAAAGTGTAAATAAAACTCAAAAGATTTTTGTCAGAAAAGGAAATTTATAAGACAGCCTAGCTTCAAGGAATTCCAATACTATAAATCCTGTTCGAATCCCTACTGTATTTTCTGAAGGTCCCCTTAATGCATCCCCTGGGACACATCAGGTGTTGGGAAAGCCAACCAGGCCACTGGCAGCCCCGCTGGGTCAGCTTCGGGACTCAGCCCAGTGGAAGAGGCAGAAAAGAAGCCAATTAAGCAAGACTTTCCTGTTATCTAGAGTATTTTTCTCCCCAGAGGGTCTAATGCTGGAAAAAATCAATAAGAAACCATACATTCTGAAGAAAGGTGTTACAGTAACTTACGTGTCCAGGTATAAACATTTTTATATTAAAGAGAAAAAAGTTTTAAAAAACAATGAAACAAAGTTTCAAAACTGGTTAGTAGGAGAGTTACAATAATTAATACATTGCTTATTGTTGTCTTCACAGTAGTTATTCAGAGTACAAGCTATAAGCATGATATCTTGTCCAAACAATATTAGCACAAACCATTCTCTTCAATAAACTACAAGAAACTAGCTGTATAACATTTTGAGAGGGGTGTGTGTGTGTGTGTGTGTGTATGCATTGGGGAGAACTATGGGTTTGAATCTGTGATGAGTACATAATAAGAAGGAAATAAATTAAACACGGAAATTTCTCATTTAACAACCTAGTTCCATTCCTGCAACAAAGAAATGATCAAAGGAAACTACAACTGGATGACTTTGCTTTTATTTGCATAACTTTTACATGCAGTCCCAAAATGTATGAAAGAACATAAAACTACAGTACTTGTCTTAGTTATTTTTCTTGTTGCTGGGACAAAAGACCCCAAACTCAAAATTAAAGAAGGACAGGTTTGTTTTGGCTGACAGTGTGTAGAAATTTCAGCCCAGAACTGGTTGGCTCCAAGGCAGGGTGGCATAGCAAAGGGGCATCACAGAGGAGATGCAACCCAGGCCAGGCAGGCTGAAGGCAGCAAAGCAGCAAAATAGAAGCAGCAGCAGCAGCAGCAAGAGCCGGCTTTCTGTGCCTTGGATTCCTTCCAGGCAGCCCACCTCTCTGGTGCACAGCAGCCACACCCAGGGGTGGGCACCCTTAATCCCAGCATCACACCCCCAAGATCCTCCTCTGTAAAATTTGATAATGAGCTTACAAATATTCCCCATCTAATGATCTGTCCAGTGACTGGTCAGACTTATGACCTAGGTGCGCTGTTCAGATTTACAACCCACATTCACACTTACAATGCAGGACTGTGGGAAGCAGTGTGGCCTGATGGTGGAGTCTTCTACAGTACAGCACTGTGGTTTTTGCACAGTATAGTACTGTTATGGTTTGTATCTAGGTGTCCCCCAAAGCCTAGCGAAATAGGCGAGGATCCCACCATATACTGCAAGCGAGATAAAGATCAAAATTCAAAACTGCAAGTATGGTTTCTGCTGAAAACACATTGCTTTTAAAGTATCATGCAGTCAGAAGACCATAATTTCAAACATCATAAGTTTAGGATAATGTTCAATGACACACAGACATGCACATTAAAAGGAGGGAGAAGGTGATGGCGGGGCCAGGTGTGATGTTGCACACCCGTAATCCCAGACCTGTGACAAGCTGAGGCCAGAGGATCCCAAGTCTCAGCCCAGCCCAGGCAATTTAGTGGGTTTTCTCAAACTAAAAGGCAAAAAGGCCTTGGGATGTAGCTCATTGTGAAGGACCCAGGTTCAGTTCCCAGTGCTATGAAAATGAGGAGGGTGGATAGAGAGAAAAGAGGTCCAGGCATGTGGTAGGAAAAGGTAGAGAAGGAAGCACAGGTCAAATAAGGTAAATTCACTCTTCCTTATTGGGAAGATGAACTGACTGAAAAGCCAAGAGAGAACACATAAAAACTACTATTTTTACCCCTTCCATGGTTGATGTACATTTGGCATCTCATTTCCAAGATCTAACTATTATAAATTGTGCGGCTATAAACATAGGTGCACATATATCACTGTTGTATGATGTTTTCAATTCTTCTGGGAAAATTCCCAGAAGAGGAATAGCTGAGTCAAATGAAACCTCCTATTCTAGTTTTCTGAGGAATCTCCAGACTGATTTCCACAGTGGCTGCACCAGTCTACACTCCCACCAACAGTAGGAAAGCGTTCCTTTTCCCCCACAGCCCTGCCAACATTTGTTATTGGTGGATTTCTTAATGGCAGCCATTCTTTCTGAAGTGAGACTGACTCTCAGCATTGTTTCAATGTGCATTTCTTGAAAGACCAGTGATGTTGAACATTTTTTTCTATGTTTATTTGGCATTTGTATTTGTTCTTCGGCAAAGTGTATATTCATCTCAGATGCCCATTTTTGGATTGGGTCTTTGAATTCAGGAGGCCTGATTCTTCTTCAGTTCTTTGTATGTTGTAGATAGAAGTACTTTGTCTGAGTTACAGTTGGCTAAGATTTTTTCCTATTCTATGGGTTTTCTTTTCACTGTGTTGGTAATTTCTTTTGACGTGCAAAACCTTTTAATGAGATGAGTTTTCAGTTGTTGATTCTTTGAAGTGTTTACCGTGCCATTTGGGTTTTCTTCATGAACTGTTTGCCTACCCTATGTCTTCACAATTTCTACCTACCTGTCTTCAGCTATAAAGAAGAATAAAATGAAGGCTTTTATAGGTAAATGGATGCAAAGTGAGCACATATTCATAAGTAAAATAAATCAGACTTTCATGTGTAAACATCATACCGTCTTCCTATTGTAAAAAACTGAAAGAGTAAATAGGATCCAAAATGTATGATAGATATTGTGAAAGTGAAAGGAGGAGAAACTACTCAAAAGGAAAGAACAACTGGGATGGGGAAAAGGAGAACAGAAACAAAAGAAAAGATTATATACATATATATTATATATAACATATATATAACTATATATAATATATATAATATATGTAATAATTATATATTATATATAAAATATATTTATTATATAGTATATAAATATATATTATATAAATATATATTTATTATATATTATATAAATATATATTTATTATATATTATATATATTTATATAATATATATTATATATATAATAGATAACTAGGCTACTAATTGCTGTTAATTCATTGAAAAGAACGGTTTGTACTTTCATTGTTAGATCATTTTTTCATGCCTATATCTTTTAATCTGACCAACTACTTTGAAGATAACAATATGCAATATATTCACCATTGTTAATCTCCTATTAGTTTCGAAAGTCTGTATCATGCTTTTTTTTTTTTTGGTTTTTTTTTTAAAAACTATTGTTTTCCGTTGCATGAGCGAATGTGTTACGGTTGCTACCTTGAATCACGTTAGCGTTTTAAGTCATCGGAAAGCCTGGAAGAGGCTGGGTCTCTTTGAACAGACTCTCTATACTGTTTACTTTTAGCTGGAACCGTAATCTGTGTTTCACTAAGTTTTCCAACTTTGCCTTTCACAACTGTCATGAGCCATTTTGTATGAAAGCCGTTTTGCAACAAACAAACAAACAAATGAAAACCTGTTACTTTTGCTGTCCAACCACTTAGGAACTACACTACGTGGGGGCCTTTTGTTGCTCTCTGATTGACTTAGCACAGCCAGTTCACAAATCGAAAGAAAATTAGTGGAGATAAGCTTGTATTCTCCAACTCATAAACTTTTCAGTGACGTCTGAGTACAAGATTCAAGTAAAACACGTGTGAAGTTAATTTTCTGGCATTAAATATTGCAACCGAGAGTGTAATTACAATTTTGCAGAGAACCTCCAAATCCCAAACATAAAACTCTGCCTCTTCTGCTTTTTTTCCACCCTATTCAATGACCTCAGTTGGTTCCCAATGCCTAAACAGTTGTCTGCGTGCTCACGTGGCACACAGGTTGGTTCACCTTCAATGCCCATGGATTGGTGCAAGAAAACTTTTGAGAACAGCAGTGGAAATGTGGGTTCTCTAACCCAACTCTCTGCTGAAGAGCCTGGGTGTGCGGCAGAGCCCACCCAGAGCCAGCTTCTCTCGTGGGAGCCAGGCTTCCAGAGACCCGTGTGGAGCCGCCCAAGAGCGTGCTGAGCCAGGTCAGAAGTCATTTGTAGGAGCCTTCGGAAAAATTTTTTTTTTAAACATAATTATCTAAGTCTGAAAATAGTAAAACCACTAACAGTGACAACAGATTCATATGTGACACTGTTAGAGAAACATAATTCTACTTTTAAATTTGTCCCTCTTGCCAGTACATTGAAATGCTTGGAATTTTAAGTAAATCACCCCTAAGGCCCCTACGATTTCTGCAGCTGGGGGTGGGGGGCATGTGAGTGTCTCACACACGGAGATGAGATCCAGATGACAAGAAGGAAGAAAGGGTTGTTTACAGCATGTTAGAGGACAGCATGTGAACATCAGGTCCGTGACTAAGCGATGGAAATATCTGTCCTGGGTGCTACCGCAATGCCAGAATGTGAAGATGTCAAAACTACGGTACTGTCATTCACTGGTCCCCTGGACTCAAAATATTTATATTTTCTATCAACAAGAGAGTAGAGTAGTTTGAATATATAAACGTATTCCTATTAACAGGTATTTAATAGATACCCATATGGGTATCCCTTACAGACAGCTCACTGTGTATGCATGTATGTGTGTGTTTGTGCACATGTGAGTTTTCAGAGGACAAAGGCTATCAGCAGATGACAAAGCCTGCTCACTATGTCACTCTTTCCTAATTTTCTTAACAAGTCTTAATGCTGGAAAGTGAAAAAGGTCATCATTTTTAAACCTATGTCAAGAAATATTCTCTAGGGAGGACAAGACTGGTGCTCAGTCTGCTCCCGGCTGCTTGTGGGCCTCCCGCAGTGCCAAGAGAGCCCTGCCTGCTTCTCTGCTTGGTGAATCCGCTTCTACGGGTCAGAAAGAGCGTCGCTCACGGGGTGGGGGGCGACGTCTGTCAGCGGCCCTCTGAGTGTGGCTGTCTTCTCTCCAGCAGACAGCAGCTCTCTTGTTTTTAAAGACATTCTAAACTCTTCCAGAAGTCGGAATCTTTTTGTGTTTTTCCTATGTCGCTTACAGCACAGCACCTTGCAAATAACCCTTGGGTACAAAATCGTCATGATGCTGTGGAATTTGTCCTTGGATATACAGTTGAAATTACATATGTTTCTCCCATATTTACTTACATAAAACTGGCTGTCAGTTTTCAGGAGACACGCTTTCTCCTGAAATTCCAATTTTTACCTCTTTAGCTGTCATATGTATTGGTTTCCTAAAGAGTATTTCCACTACCTATATTACCTAAAGCCTGTGAGGTTTTGTTTGGTTTTAGTACCAGGAATCAAACTCAGGACCTCACGTTGACAGATAGCCACTGAGGTTTATCCCCAGCCCTGTGAGGTTTTAAAGAGAATTCCATACATAGCTTTGAGATGGTTAAAATGGCAAGCTTTGTCTCAGATGATTCATCTTTTCTATAACTTAACAGTAATGCACAAACCCAGATAGTTTCATTAGAACACCTTTAAAAATACTAGAAACACCTACCTATATACAAACATACACTTTTTTAAAAAGCTATCATATGAAGTTGAATCCTTACCTTATTTATAAAAATTAAGCTGAAATGGACCAAAAACCAAAACGTAAGAGCTGAGCTATAAAACTTTAAAGAAAACACAGGGAAGTTTCATAACACTGGATTTGGCAAAGATTTCTTGGCTAAAACACAAAAAGAATAGGCAATAGTACTAGCGTGATATAAAGAAGGGCAACCCTGAGTCATTTGTAGGCAATGGATGTCCCTTGAGACCATAATGTTAAGTGAAGCAGATCAAAGGCACAATCTTAAATATCCCATAGCTTCTCTTCTAGGAGAGACCCTAAATATAAGTAAAGAGCAAAGTGAAAGACATTATGGCGTAGGGAGACAGATTTTTCTCAGAGGGGAAGGGAGTCAAGAGATAGAGGGAGTGGGCAAGGAAGTAGAGGGGATGAAAAAATGCTTTTGCACAGGAACCCACTCCCCACAGGGATGTAAATATCAGGTACTGCACACCTGGATGAGTAAAGACAACCATCTAAAAAAAAGGAAGGAAGAAGATAAATCATACTACATCCAAACTGAATACGGCACAAAGGTGTGTTCAGGATAAATGCGCACCTGTGTGCGTGTGAAATACACAAATACACAGCCTGAGATGCTGCTGCAGCAGTATTAACGGCACAGCTGTTCAAATCAAAATACGTTCTCGTTTCAGAACTGTTCAAGGTCTCTACTTAACAGATACAGCTTTTATGCATAAGCTATTGAATCCATACACTACCATGAGTTTAAAAATGAGTAAATTTGTCTCTTTTAGAAAACTTTAAGTAGCAGTTTCTTTCGCCAATCAAATACACAATATTCATGTCATTCTACATGCAGAGTCTCTCAGTTGCTCACACAAAAGGATAATGGTAATCAGCAGCCGTACAAACTTTATAACCAGAGAAAGAAATGCTGACCCTTGAATGCAGTCCTGATGATTGACCAGGTCAGGTGAGAAGCAAATTGCTGCCTCTGTGTCAGAAACTGTCTGTATCTCCGCGAGCCTTTGTTTCGCTCCACCCTGTAAAGCAATATCGAGGCATTAACGGTCTCCTTCCCATAGAAGTGTAAGTTTTGAAAGTGTCCGTTATGTGGATCCTTTGTAAAACAGAACAATGGATGACTGAACAGGTGTTTTTTGTCGCTTAGGAATATTAACTGAACACATACTGAGTGGTCTTTAAAACAAGTTATAATTCCAAATGGAAAATGAATTATATAAGTCTGTTCTCTAGTTTGAAGGCAAACTGAGGCTTTAATTCTATTTCAAATGTTTAAGGTTACTTCTTTGTTCCTATATTTTATGGATGTAAGAGTAGAACAGGATCACGTAAGTCACTGAAAATCATTCACATTTCTCACATGTCCTTCGACCCGTGTCTCCCATAGGTAACACGAGGTGTCTCACGTGGACCATCATTATCTCCACAGACCAGGGTGCTCTGAAGACAAGCTTAAGAAAGGGTTAATTCCAGTGTTACCTGGGTGTGGGCGCACAGCATGTGTCTGCAGATGCCGCCTAGACTTGTCACAGAGAGGAAAGCACCATCACCATGAAGTCACCCACTAACTCATGTATCTATCTGCTCACAGTTATGTCTCTTAGCAAAACTACAGACATCAAAAAACAAAATTAAATTAAATTTATGTGGAAAAAAATGCAAACATCAGACACATAAAGGTGACATTCTTGAAAGAAAAGGTTTCCTTCATATGGTATATAAACCCTCTAAAGTTTATAGTGAGGCGTCTTCAATTGCTGCCACCTACATGCAAAAGCGAGGGTGTCACGCCAGGCTGTGTTAGAGACATCAGCTAACTACCTGGGGCTCCGTGGGGGAAAATGGCCCAGGACCTGACTTGACACCAGTGGGCTGTTACTGTTCCAGATGATCCACTCCCTGTTTACCCTCGGAATTAGTGCCGTAACCTGCAAAGATCAGAGTCAGAGAGAAAGCAAGATCATCGTTTCTGTGTAGACAGTCCATTCAGAAATCAAATTGCCTATTAACCACGTTTTACTAATATGCATTACATACGCGAGCCCCTGAATTCAAGGATAGTTTTGGTATCAGGAAGACTTCTCACAGAGATTAAGTACATCACGCTCACTTTCTATACACTTTCCCAGCCTTTAATAAAGTTCTTGCCTACCTTCAACACACTTGCATGGAATCCCGTTATCAGGAAAGGGACCAACAGCATGGCTCCAAAGTCCAAATTTTCTTAGGACTTCCGCCAGTATTGTTTTCATTATAGAGAGTTTAAATAAGCATTAGCAGCCTTGCTAGCAAAGAAATTAGTCCTCATGTGAATGCCCTATAATAAAATTGTTGTACAGTGGAATAATAGGAGCATGTAATGAAACTTGACTTCCAGCCAAACAAACATATGGACTTTAACACTAGAAAGGGGAAATGTGCTCGGTCTGGGTCCCACGTGGGATGATGGAAGTCATCCACTAACACGTGTGTCTGGATCCCGTCCACGTAGGAGCCCAGGACGCTGTCAGGCAGGGGACCACTCTCATTGTCTCGGGTGTTGGATGTGAGAAGATGTGTTTGTCTTTTTTTTTAGAGGGGGCAAAGTTTTCAACAGTTGCCAGGGCTTTGTTCAAAACATTTTATTGGGTAAAGTGATTTTAAACTTCATGACATTGTATTAGTAATTACAGCATGCAGCATGAGCTCAAAGCACGGAAGGAAGCTTTCGTTTTGTGTAAAATTTTGGCTCACAAATGTTTGCCTAGTTTGGTTGCCTCCATTAGGCCTCCTGCTAATCTCTGGCCTTCATTTATACTTTAAGACATTTGCTTACTCAAAACCTGCATCAAGGCTTAGAAAGTGTTGCTTGATCTTTTTACCAAACAGTTCATCCATTGGTGAAATCCCAGCGACTGTATTCTTCATGAACCTCGGGATGTTTCTGGTCTTCCGTGGCAGCATAAAGTAACAAAATAATGAACTGAATTCCTGCTGAAATATCTACTTCAAGCTTATAAATTTTAAAAGCAATGAAATGCCTGTCAAGTATAAGGGAAAATACATTTTACTTTTACTTTTTTTTTTTGCATTTATCACCTAAAATTGTATGGATCCTTAGAAAATGCTAAGTAGAAAGTAATGCCATTGCTATGCTTCTGGCAATTTCCAACTGAGTGTTTTGATCATAAGCAAATTAATGGTTAAAACAACATAAACAGCCAGACCAGCACAAAGTAATATTTACACTCCTTGTAAATTCCCTGCTATACATTCGAGGCTGAGAAAATCTTGAGTGAGTTATTTTGTTAAAAAAAATCTCTAGAAGGATAAAAGCAGATTACTAAAAGCTTCAGATTCCATTGTTTAAATATTTGGTGTTTTCTTTTTGTGCAACAAAACAGGTTACTTTTTTTTTTCAAGTAACCTTATTGGGTTAACCAGGCTATGATTTGAATGAAGATTTAGACCCTGTATGTGGGAGAAATAAATGGTGGGGAGGAGTTTTCAACAGTTACCAATGATTTTGTCAACACATTTTATTGGATAATGTGCTACCAGACTCAGGACATGGCAGCATTAGTAATCACAGCATATGGCGTGAGCGCGGAGCGGATGATGACTTGCACTTGGATAGAGGTACGTGAGTTATCTCGTTTCTGCGTCTCGTCTGATCACGCAGTTTCTGCTGGTCTTGCCTCTGTCCTCTTTACTCCCTTTGTGTGGTTTTCAGCTGTTCATTTTTTTTTTCAGATTTTCACTGAGACTGCTATTCCAGGAAGTGTTCGGGGTAGGGTCCCCTTGGGTTTTCTTACAGCACACAAAACTAGGTCTTCTTTCACGGCACCTGGATTATAATCCCTTGTTTAATGTTTTCTCCACTTGTCCAGCGTGTGTTCCATCAGAGCAGAACTTCACTGCTTGCCACTTTGTCCCCAGCCCCTACCACAATCCTGACACGTACAAGTTGCCTGATATATGCTTACTGACTGAATCAAATCAGGGGTGGATGAACAACAAATGACTGGGAAACCCAAAGACTGGCTTCTCAGCCTTGCTTTTGCAGCATAGCTTTGGGGAAATCACTGAATGTATCTCTGTCTTACTTTCTCCAAGTTCAAAATGAGGAATGCAAGCAAGATGGTTTCTACAAACAAATTTCTAAGGTGTCTGTGCTGAACGGTTCAGAGTAATCCTTCAGGGTATCATTTCGTTTGCCTGAGGAATAACTTTACTGAACTTTTATGTTATGGTGAAGCGAATTGCTTCCATAAGTGGATTGACAGCTAACAACCCAGATGTAGAGCATTTGTTTAGCTTCTAAGACAAACTCTTGAGTTATTACTGATGTGAAACACAGCATCTGCCCTGCAATGCTAAGACCACTGGCAAAGACCAAGTGGCAAATAATAAATTAAAATACAGCATTGTTTTACCCATATTAACCCAGATGAATAAGAATATAAATATCACCTCATTCAAATCTGTCATTATGCCTTTTAAAAATAAGCCTAACGTAAAACAAGACAATTGAAGTATAAGAATGATTGCATTATCTCACATTATTGTTTAGGTAAATATACCTTGGCCATTATCTGTAAGGACTCAGCCAGAAAGTAATTAGAGAGAATATTATTTAAGAGAAAAATACAGCCAATGTATCTTTAATATAGGATGAACAACCTTGACAAGGTATTTGAGGTATGGAAGTTATGTATTGATGAGGATTTCTCCAAGAAAATGCTGATATCAGGAGAAACAAATTATGTTTTGTTTATCTTAAATTTTCTCCTATCTTTTACTTGGTAAGGAAAGTTATAAGATAATAATAGCTAACACTCATTTAGAATCGACCATGTTCTAACTACTATACACAGAAATATGTCCTGTGTACAGATTAGCAAATGATAAAATAGAGATAGAAGTTGGGAATTGAACACAGGCCATGTGAACAAACCCCAAGTGTGCAGTGACGTTTGTGCCTCTTCTGACACCTGCTGGTTCTCATTATATTTACTGCACCCAGCATAGCACCTGGCACATAGGACATGCTCAGTTTTCATTTCTGGGATTAGCAAATAGATAACTGGATAGGATTCTGAAAGGAGACAGGGGGACCAAAAATATAATGACAATTCACGGAGTCTGTCGGGGTGGCAATGAAATTCCCTTTATGTAAGAAAAACTATCTTGGGAGCATAGGTAAAGGATTTTGACAGAAGTATATTTGTGATTCACAACATCTGTATGTTTTCTTGTGTTGGCATACGAAATAGTTTAAATGTGCTAAAGTCTAGCCCTAAAAGTGAGATTTAGGTAATATATTGCAATTTATAGCCCAACTAACTGTGATAGAATATAAACTCCTGACAAGTAAGGATTATAATGGAAATCTTGGCAGGTCTTCAAGTATGCTACTAGGATACATCAAAATTTTTTTAATTTTCTCCATTTTCAGCCCAAAATAATGAGTTTTTTCCCTACAGGCCTTTAATCCAATAATTACGACTGAACCTGTTCGGTTTCATGTTTTTATGTTATTATCGAACTTTTCCCTATTCATCAGGCAATTATTGATGGATTTTCAAAAGGTTCATTAAGAGGACCCTAAGAAAGGATCGCTATTCTTCCACTACCATTAAACTTTGTCAAACGGTGGTTTTAAAGGGTCAAGTCAATGTGATGCAGTCCGAAATCTTGAGCTAATGGATATAAGACATATGGAAAAATAGAAACTTAATTTCATAGTGAGAAACACTGCAATTATACAGTTTTCATGACACGGTTGAGAAAGAACGACTCCTGGAAGACTTTAAAATCAACTGTCACCTCGCACATTTTTCTGGGCCTAAAAATGGCGATGTAGGTGAGTAGTGACCTGCCGTGAAACCAGCCTCGAGAAATACAGTTTACAAATAGCTGCACATTGAAAATCATACTTTTAAACAATCCTGAGAAAGACCTCACAGTCTCAAAAGTATACCTTTAAAGTGAAATGAGCATGATAAAGTGATAGATTTAGGGTTTTAACATATTTTTAGGTGAAACATCCCCTTGGCTGTTCCACGGTGTTTATTCCGTTAACATGGTCGGTCATATTTGAAGGTAGCCCCTCCCTAGAAGGATTCTGGATCTCAGAGTGACTGCCGGGGTGAACCACACAGAGGAGACGCAGCCTCCACGAGGCCTCGTGTGAGCGAGGAGGAAGATTTCACTGTGTTGTTCGTTGAGACTGGGAGGTGGCTGGCCACGATGGCCAGCTCTAATTACTCCAGCACATACAGGAAAGTTTGCAGCAGGCGGAGTTGATGGGCAAACAAAAACCTAAATAATACAACATTGATCTAGAAACACTGCAAGACCTCTGAAAAAGCCAGCAATCTGGGTGGCTAGAAATCCTTACCTTCTTGAGTTGAAAAATCCCTTAAATCTACACCCCAGAGCATAGGAAGTATTTGGAGTCGTATTGGTCCACTAGACTTCGCTGTTTCATGAGACGCCTGAGTGCTGTCAATAGGAGAGACAGATCATCACTCAGACCCTGAAGCTAACACGGAAACCTAAATTTACTGTGTGCTAGGAAGGAGAGCAGAGCTAGTGAGATGGTCCTGATACGCAGCGCAGAGCAACATGGAGTCCAAGCATAAATGGATTTTCAGATACAGAAGTTGGAAAATAAAGTGAGTGTTGACGGCCATCTTTCAGAAGGATTTTCACTGGAGTAAAGATGGGATTGAGTTGGCTGTTTCTCAGTGTCAAAACCATCATTGATTAAATGGGACCTCTTTAACAGTAGATCAGAGCATTGTTTCTCCCACACCCAGGAAGCAGCCTGTCCTTTTCTGGTTCTTAGCAGATCTATGATGGAATTTGAAACAGAGTTTGCCCACCCATGGCTCTTGTTAATTCTAGAACTCTAGAACGATCACTGTTGAGTTAAGTAAGAAGAGCATCAAAAGAAACAAAATAAATCAAATTGAAGAATTTAGGATACAGTTATTGAGCAGTACCCATCAGCACGCAATTGGCTGGAAGCAATAGGCCACGTGCCTACTAAGGTTTTGAAGGAATCGTATTGGCAGAGTAGCCATGAAGTTGGAGGCCTTCAGCCTCCAACCTTCCAAACCAGCACGTCCCATAATGCCCCGTGTCCACCTCCTAGGAGCCCTAGGAGGAAACAGTCACAGGCGAGCTCACTGGAGAGCAGGGCCAGGTGCCAGTGAAGTAGCCGCATCCTGGGAGCAAAGCTGGCCTGTTGAGAGCACCTCATGTTCTCATGGGAGGACCCCACCATGCCTGCTTGCTGCACCCCATTACTGCGATGGACCTTTCAGTCCTTGTTTTGTTGAAAGGGGGACACTAAGCATGGTTTGTGCTGCCCCTGCTCCGTCACTGTGGATTAGCTGGGGGAATACGTACTCAACAATGGGCCCCAACGGGAATCACCGCAGACGTGATTGGCGTGGGCTGCGGCTCGGCTCTGGAACATCCTCTAGAGACCCGACTGTTACAGCTGGCTCCTCAGCCCACAGTGCCCAGGGACTGGCGGGAGTTTGTGGGGAGGTCCTCGGGACGCGGCAGATGGGAGGGCCCCAGCCCCTTCTTCCTGCTCCATCGTTTTCTGACCGTGGGGCAGATGACTCTGCCCCCCCCCCCAGTCCTCTGCCTTGTGTACTGCTCAGACTCCACGCGGGGGCCAGCTGAGCCTGGCCGAGGTCTCCGAAACCACGAGTCCCAAGGAACAATTTTTCTTTATCAACTGATGATCTTAGGTGCTTCTGAAGATGACAGAAAGCGAACTAGCAAAAGAATACACATTAGGAAAAAAAATCCTATGTATTCAAAAACAATGACACAAAAATGAATAGGGACATAAATATTATGACAAAATTCAATAACATTACTAATAAAATGAAGTAAATAAGTCATAACCACCAATTAATATTGTTAGAGTGATATAAACTCTAGAATGAGTGTCAGGTGATGTAAGCTATTTTAAAGATGGACAAATAGTCATGGAGATTAGAGTTTGACATAACAGTTTTTTTGTTTTCTTCTCTTTCTTTTGTTTGTTTGTTTGTTTGTTTTCTTCCATGTGGTATTGGGAAAGGAAGCCAGAGCCTCTGTATTGAGTAACATCACCAGCCTCTTGTTTTTATTTTGAGACGGATCTTCCAAAGTTTCCCCGGCTGGTGTCTGCTGTGCCAGCCTTCTGCCTCAGTCTCCTGAAGCGTCAGGATGACAGGCGAGCAGCCCCAGCCTGGCATAACATTTTACCCGCATTCACAGGGCAGATTGGGGCTTAAACTCCAAGCCCCTCAGTCCAGCACGGACTGAGCAGAGGCAGCGTGTGCCAACCACGTCTGCGTCAGGCTGGGCAGGTGTTCCTGCGCCTCCATCCTCTTCCTGCCAGCGGCGCTGAGTGCTGTCATCCTGCGTCCACACAAGCTGGCCACGGGCTCCCACTCTCCAAATGGCTCCACCCCTGTTAATTATCGAGGGCCTCCAGATGCCAGACTCCCAGAGTGTGGCTTCACCCACCGAAGAGTGACGCATTCTCTTTAGAAATGGCATTTTTTAAAAAATGGAATTAAACAAAAACCACAGTTAAACTTTGCAAGCTCAAAGGCAAAGAGGAAAATTTAAAAGAACCTTATGCAGGACACAGTCTGTAAGAATCCATATGAATCAGAAACTGAAGCGAGGGTTAGAGTGTTTTGAGACAGATGCTACGCTCTCACCGCCAGAAAGGAGCAAACTGGCAGGAAAACTGTAAACAAACAAAGCAAGATCACACTCCCCAAGCCGAAGGAAGGGCGCTCCCTCAGGAGAAACGCTGCGGTTCCAGGCAGAGGAAGCACAGGTGAGGGAAACAGTGAGATGCAAGAGGATGTTCTGGAGTTTGAAAAGACAAAGGGGATGCAGGCAGGTGTGGCTGCTTTAAAAATGATGCAGAATGGATTTTAGTGGCTAAGAAGTGTTCAACAAATTTCAAAGAAATGTACGAGAGGAGCACAGGAAAGATCTAGGGGGCAACCTGAAAAGAACCCTCCTTGGGAAACTAGAATCAGGACATGGTGGACCACGGTCTTTAAAAAGTAACTGGTGGAGACCACACACGCAGCTGGGGCGCGGTGCTTGAAGATGGAGGTTTAAGCTGGCTTCATGGTGGTGGGTGGGTACAGCAGCGGGGGAGGGCCGAACTGTGAAGGGACGTGGTCAGTAAGACGCACAGTCAGGAAAGGCACAGGGAGCTCAAAGCACTGAAGGAAAACCGGGCAGGCAATGACCGCGGCACAGGCATGGGTTAGAGGTCATTCTGATAGGAAGACACCTCGGGGCATCATCCCACTGTGACCACTGATGCAGCACAAGGCATCTGAGACCTGGAAAATTCCAAAGTGGTGACGGAATTCCGCCTTGTGGAGCAGAAGGTGCTAACAGGCAAGTCGGTCTCAGAGGCGCCAACAGCTACTCAGTGAGGACAGTGTGGAAGGTCATTCTCAGCTGACATACACTTGGGGGCCAGGAGAAACATGTCCCTACCAGTTGGATTTCATTGTTCCTCCGATTGTGCAGCCAGAAGCCATGGTGAAAGCTACACTATAGATCCTAAGAGGCCTATTTGTCATACATTAATTCTTTCATTCTTTACCCATCTGTCTGTGTCTGTCTCTCTCTTATTCCTTCTCTACTTTATTCCTTCATTCTTTCCTGTTTTTCTTATGATTTAGTTCTGTAGAGCTGATCTTCCATATCACATTATAGTTTCAGAAAAACAAGGTGAAAAGGAGTAATCGAGCTACAACTTGGCAGTGTTTGTACGCGCTGATTAGGAAGGTGAGCACAGCGGAAAGTTTTCATCTCTGCTGAGGAAGTTTGCACACTCTCTCGTGTGGTTTCCCAAAGAAGCCCCACTCTACCAGGCAGCACTGTGAAAATAAGTGGAGGAGAATGGTCTTCAGATCTTGCTGATTGTAAACTGACCTCTAATGACATTTTAAGTCATAAGAAAGGAAGGGACTCTGTCCTCTAGTTATATGCTGCAGATTTGATAATGAAAAGGACTTTATAATCAAATTAAAAGCATCACCACCTGTGTGCATGGAGTGTGTCTTGGTTACTTTTCTCTCATTGCTGAGACAAAATATCTGACACCAAAGGGAAGCAAGGAGAGGTTTATTTAGCTCACAGTTGGTGGAGGTTTCAGTCCATAGTCAGCTGGCTCTGAGGAAGAGTGACTTGTGGCAGAAGGCAACAGTTCATGGTGACAGAAAACAGCACAAACAACAAGAGCAAAAGGGGAGGAGCACCGAGGGAAGACTTTTTCTGTCCCTTATATTGTAGGTAGACCAAACCCACTTGGGTGTCGCACTCACATCCATAATCCCAGCACTGGGCTATAAGTCATTCACAATTTGAGAAGCCCACCTCCCTGACTGCATGAGGCTTTGGGGGCACTTCCGGACCCAAACCATAACAGGGTTTCCACTGTGTCATGTGATTTTACATACATCTCTGGTAAGTTACATTGAATTAAATATGCCAATATCATTTGAGGCAGGAAATAGAGAATTTTCATCCTAGCATAGGATTAGGAGTTCATTTAATTAGTATAAAATTTGACCCATTTCAGCACCGTGTAGTGACAAAATCCAAACATCAAACCGTGATGTTGGGCAATAAACTCCAGAGGGCTGGGGCTTCCACATACTGAAAGTAGGGTCAGGTGGTTGGAAGGGAGGGGAGCTAGAACTCTAGTTCGTTTTAGTTTAAAACAATAGAGAAAATTATGAGGGAACTTCTTCTCCCTGTACTGCCTGGTTCTCTGTGGAACTTCTGCTCAAGCAGCAGTCCTGGCTTCTTGGCACCCCTTGCTGATTCCTGGGAGGTCAGTGGAGGATCTGACTGGTACACAGCACCCATGGCCTGTGTTTCTCCATTGACTGAAACCCAGCCACTTAGAAGCAGCCAGCCTCAAGTGGAGGAGAAGCAGAAACCCTATTTTCCAGTCCCAGCAATCCTGAAGGGGGCTTGCCCGAAGTCTAGACGTGAGAGGGCCAGCAGGGCCCTCACACTAACACAGCTAAAATCATTCTATTAAACTGATGCCATCAGTACGAAAGCTGCCATGTTTGTCTCCACCTAGGTCTCATTTCTCAGCTGTTGCTCCATCCCTTCTGTGTGCCCTGTGTTATGAGCCCAGCCCGGAGACACTGACACTGGAACTCCTTTTCCGTATGACAAAGATGCAACACTAATTTACATTTTCCATTAAAGAAAAGAACGTTTAGTGGAATGACTAGAACCTTAAAGTGAGAAACACCTAGGTTAGCAGTAGGGATCCATCCGAGGACCACAGGCACATAAATTATCTTCCTTGACTTTGTTTTCTCATTTGAAAAATAAAGATGGTATTTGGCAAAGCTATTTTGACTCAAATTAGACATATAAAAAGGCACCTAATACTGCACCCAGTACAACAGGTGTTCAACAACAGACCGTGCACTGTGGTAATGGGAAGCCTTACTAAGAGATCACATTTTTTTGGCAATGAGTGGCAGTTTCTAGTGCATTACAGGCAGTAAACACTAATTCTTTCTAGTCCAAACATTGCTGATGAACAAGTAACAGTACCCAAACTAAAGAAATTTCACTTTATTTGTTAAATTAGTAAATGTAACACAAAAATCTTATAAAGACACATCTGTCAAGTGAAATTCATAATTTCTTTACGTGGGCAGGTTTGAGTTTGGGTCCATAAATAAATAACGAAATTTATGGTACAGGTTTAAGCTCATGATGGGTGGCCCAGCTGCTTGTCCTATGCATTAGAAACGCTGGGCACTGCACACTTTTTAAATCCAAAAGCAATAGCTTTTTCCCTTATGATCTCGCTCAAAATGTAGTTAGAGTTAGGTGGACCAAAGCTGAGTAGGGCTATTAACCAGAGCCAGGCTCCGCCTGCCCCAGTCTGCACGCTTTCTGTGGTTTATAACGTGATCAGGAACCAGGAAAGCTCAGCATAAGCATCTGGGTTCAAACGTGTGCAGAATCATAAACACTGGCAGCAGCCGCAGCTGAGAGAAGGCACCGTGTTTACTCAGGAACGTGGCATGATAGCAATCAGCTGCTGGCATACAGTTCCTTTCTTAAGGCAGAATTGAAATGACCCGTGTTAGAAGTCTTTTATTAAATCCTCATGCACGTGCTGCTTATTTGATTTTTAGAAGAAATCAATGAGAAAAGGAGGTGAGTCAAGGGGAATACGGGTAGAGAGGATTAAAAAAAGTCATAAAAACATGAAATCAACTTTAGGGAATTTTTTTTATTCATGAAAGAGTAATATTACTGGGCCAAGTGATAGTCCCTTTATAAAGAAAAACACTATACCACTTCTCAAAGTATTTCTTAATATGCATCTAAAGTTTCATTGTTAAAGACTCAAATTTTCCAAATCAGAGAAAAGTATTACTTCATGGCTCCCAAGTTTCCAATCACTTAACATATGAAACGTTGAAGTCGAGAGTCAAGCGCTCCACGTGACAAGCATCTGTTTGATGTCGGCGAGGTCCCTGACAAACCCAGCATTAAAAGACTCTTTGTGCTGCTCTTTGAAAATACATCACTTTGTAATAAATCTCTGGCCCCTGACAGTCTTGGGGAGGAGGTTTGCTTTATAGACTTATGCAAGAGGCTCTGTTTGCCACACCTGGCTCTCCGTGAGACAAGAGTGGCAGATTGCAAAATCAAAATTAATGTTCGGCTTCAGGTTTTGCTGCTGACCTAAGCATGTTTATTTTCCTTACCTGCAGAACATTCATCCTCGGGAGAGGGAACTCCCTCTCCTGACCTGACTTTCTGCTCCTTCCCCATTTTGAGAAAAGACAAAATCAAATTACAAGAGTCACCAAGGATTAAAGTTGTTGGAAGATTAATTATGAAAGTGGCCATAGCTGTGTCCACATGGCACTAAGTGGATTTTCAGATTATTGGTACAACTGTTTCTGTCATTGTGAGAACTCGCTGGTTTGCACTAGGAATACTTTCAATGAGAAATATTCTATTCTATCTTCACAAAGCTGTAACAAAAGCAAATAGCTTACTCAGAACTGAAGAATATTGAAACAATTAATAAGATATCTAAAAGCACATTAAAAAATTGTATTATATGTTCAATGTAGACCTGTTAGACACCACAGATAAATACAAAGGAAATTATTGTCACCATCTAGAAATAATCACATTGACACTCATTCCTCTTTACACACACAGACTCACAACACACAGATACGTATGTGAATTTTAAAAAGTAATCTGAATCTTTTCTTAATCAAGATGATCATTCTTTCATATACCATGTTGAGAATCCCTTTCTCTCCTTCCTGCCCTGACGTGTGTGCATATATATACACACATACATTCATCTTAATGGTTTCAAAATGTCTCATTATCTATATGGATATCTCACAAAAACCATCACCTGATCAAAGAATTAGACAGTCACCAATGATTCAAATTAACCCTCAAATCTCTCTACTTCATTCCCTTTCTGAACTATTTACAAATGCACACATATATACATGCACAAAACATGTGCCTTATTTTCTGCAGTACTTGGCCCTAGTAAAAATATTGTAACCTTGATGGGCCCTGGGAAATCAAGCTTCTGGCTAGCTACCAGTACACTGGACCGAGTCTCAGAAGCTCCACCGCCTTAGTACAGCATGCCCAGTGACCTTCTCTCAGTTCAGGAGGCAGAGGTCAAGCTGGGGGACTAACCGCCCAGGAGATCTTTCCCACTCCCTAGGACAAAGGACTGCGGCCCAGTTTCCAAGGGCTCCAGTTCCCCAGGCCCTGCATCTGCCTTACAATTTAGGGAGCCAAGAGCCTGCAGAGGGGAGTT
Organism: Dolichotis patagonum; assembly: GCA_004027295.1. NCBI lineage: Eukaryota > Metazoa > Chordata > Mammalia > Rodentia > Caviidae > Dolichotis > Dolichotis patagonum. Next base: position 149,733 of record PVJX010001698.1, read on the forward strand.
AGCACCCTGTGAGGTGAGTTCTGCAGCCCCAAGGCAGGCTTGTGGAGAGCTGGCGACCTGGGCTCCGGGCAATTGAGCTTCTGGATAGCTACTGGGTACACTGTACCGAGTCCCAGAAGCTCCACCATCTTAGTGCAACACGCTCAGCAGCCTTCTCTCAGTTCGGGAGGTGGAGGCTGAGCTGGGGGCCTGACATCCCGGTGTGGGCTGGCCTGGTGTGGGCTGGCCTGGGGAGAGCTTAAAACCAGCACTCCCAGCATTTGAGATCATACTCACCCCCTTGGACATGGGACTGCGGCCCGAGAATCCGCAGGCCCCAGTTCACAAGGCCCAGCTTCCACCTTTCAATTTAGGGAGCCAAGAGCCTGTGGCCAGCCAGTGCTGCTCCAGGAATTGAGGGTGCAGTAGGTAACTTGCCACACATCCAGAGGAAGCTTTGGAACACTACTCAAAGCAAGGAAATATAGAAAAATGACAAAAGGAAAGACCAAAAGGCAGGCTCAAAACTCCAGCCCACCCCAAGAAAGCTTAGGAGCCATGTACATAGAATAAAAAAGAAGCCATACACCTGAAATGTCTGAAATGATATCAAATGAAATAAAGATACAACTAGGGGAAGCTATGGAGAAATTCAAATCAGAAGTACTTGCCCAGGTAAAAGAAGAAATGATAAAAATAGTGAAAGAAATAGTGAGCACATCTAGTGAAAACACTGCTAAAAAATTGTAGGAACAAAGCAAACAGATAGAATCCCTGAATGAACACTATAAGAAACAAACAGAATACATAAAGCAGATTTAAAGAGATATACAGGAAATCAAAAATGCTATTGAAAACTGCCAAAACCGCCTCAATGAAAGTGAAGATAGAATTTCAGACCTTGAAGATAAGATTGCAGCCAGTGAACAGGAAAGGAAAGATCTCTTAAAAATAACAAAGAATCAGGAAATAACAATTCAACACCTGCAAGATGATGCAATGAAAAATAACATAAGATTAATAGGGATAAATGAAAAAGAAGGGGACAGCCCAAATGATATCAAGAGGCTATTTACAGAAGTAATTGCTGAAAACTTCCCAAACATGAGAAGAGAAACTGACATTTGGATAAGTGAAGAATATAGAACTCCAAACAGCCATAACCAAAATAAAACTACACCCAGACACATAATAATCACCATCCCAGAAATCCACCATAAGAATAGAATACTAAAAGCTGTTAGAGAGAAAAGACAGGTCACCTATAAAGGAAAACCTATGAGAATCACAGCAGAATTCTCAACACAAACAATGAAGTCAAGAAGAGCATGGAGTGAAGTATTTCACATCCTAAAGGAAAACCACTTCCAACCCAGACTGACATACCCTGCAAAACTGTCCTTCAAAATGGATGGAGAAATAAGATACTTCCATGACAAAGAATAGTGAAGAACTTCATGAACACCAAACCAGCCCTACAAAGAATACTGAAAGACATTCTAGATATACATGGGATAAAACCACCAAGAAGGCAGACAATTAAACAGAATGGAAAGCTAATGATACAACAGCAGAAAGATAACATGTCAACAATAAATCAGTATATAACAGTTACAACCATTAATGTAAATGGTCTCAACTCACCAATCAAAAGAAACAGACTGGCAGAATGGATCAAGAAACAACATCCAACCATATGCTGTCTACAAGAAACCCATCTAACCCAAAAGGACACTCATAGACTGAAAGTCAAAGGATGGAAAACAATACTTCATGCAACAGGAAACCAAAAAAAGTGGGAGTAGCCATCCTGTTTACAGACAATGTGAATTTCAAACCAAGAATGATCCAAAGAGATAAAGAAGGTCACTACATACTAGTTAGGGGAAAACTTCAAGAGGTAGAGATAACAATCCTAAATATATATGCACCAAATTCTAGAGCACCCAGCTGTATAAAGCAAATACTAACAGAAATGAAAAATCAAATAAGAAATAACACAATTATAACAGGAGACTTTAATACACCATTGACACAAAGGGACAGATCAACTAGACAGAAAATCAGCAAAGACATAACAGAACTGAATCACACCTGTGAACAAATGGACTTGATAGATGTATACAGAGTGTTCCATCCAACAACATCAGAATATACCTTCTTCTCAGCAGTACATGGGACATTCTCTAAAATAGACCATATACTAGCCCACA